>CM043315.1:10064378-10344378 GCA_023736055.1 Quercus glauca | reverse complement strand
GAAGAACCAAAAGAAGGGCCCTCACCTTTTTTTAATTTTTATTCAACAATTCCCTATTACAATGAGTGCATGCTATTTATAAGTTACGACTAAAAATAGAAAAATATAAAAAACGTACTAAATATTAAAACCATAAATAAAAGTTGATTTGGTCTAAAATTAGCATATCCAAAATAGGAAAATAGCTAAAAAACGTTCGAAATAATAAAATTAAGGTAAATTTGGTCCAAAATTAGAAGCTCCAAAGTAGGAAAAATGTCTATTAACTGATATGGAACTGGAAAATCCACGCTATAAATCACGTCCAATTAAGCCAGATCAGCCCTCAATAGCTTGGATTAAATTTATTATGCCTTCATCTTCCTTTGGGCAAGTTTGGAATGTCTTATGTTAGAATCAGTCCAAATTTCTTGAATTAGCGCATTAAGTGCTTCTTTGATTTTCTTGGATCTTGCTTTAGTAATAGGCCCAACTGGAACACGCAATGGATCCTTGAATGCTTGTTGATTCTCATCATTCCCCCCTCTCTTCAAAATGATTCGTCCTCGAATCATCACCTACATCAAAAAGAAAAAAATCAGAAATATTAAATGTAGCACAAATGTTAAACTCACCTGGAAGATCTAACTTGTATGCATTATCATTGATTCTCTCAAGGACTTGGGTCGGGAGAAACGGTATAGGGAACGGAATTTTTTTTTTATATCTTTTTCTTTTTGTCCCAACCCAATTTCGCATAAATTTGGGAGAACAACATTTTTAATTTTTTTTCAATTTTTTATGAAATTTTAGAGAAAGCTCTAGCATGGGTCAAGTAGAAACTGTGCTCGGTACGAAAAGAATTTTATCACTTTTTCAGCCTATCTTGGTCCGGTTTGCCCAGAAATAAAGCAAGAATGATGTTTTTTAATTTTTTGAATTTTTTTACTACTTTTTCGGAAAATCTCTAACTTGGGTCAGCATAAACGATACAGAAAACGAAATATTTTTTTTTATCTTTTTTTTCTTTTTGCCCCAGCTCGAATTTGGTAGCAAATTTGGGCAGAATGACATTTTTTATTTTTTTGAATTTTATTAATATTTTTTTTTGAACTTTTTTTAGAATGCTCTAGCTTGGGTAAGGTAGAAACTGTACTCGGTACGAAAAATATTTGATCACTTTTTCGGCCTATCCCGGTCCGGTTTTGCTAGAAATAAAGCAAGAATGATATTTTTTAATTTTTTTCTATTTTTTTGGGAAAACTCTAACTTGGGTCGGTAGAAACGGTACCGGGAACGAAAATTTTTTTTTCTCTTTTTCTTTTTGTCCAAACCCAATTTCGCATGAAATTTGGGCAGAACAATATTTTTGATATTTTTAAAATTTTTTAATATTTTTCTTGAAATTTTTGAAGAAAGCTCTAGCGTGGGTCAAGTAGAAACTGTGCTCGGTACGAAAAGAATTCTATCACTTTTTCGCCCTATCCCAGTCCGGTTTGGCCAGAAATAAAGCAAGAGTGATGTTTTTTAATATTTTGAATTTTTTTACTACTTTTGGTAAAGCTCTAACATGGGTCGGCATAATCTATACCGGGAACGAAATTTTTTTTTATCTCTTTTTCTTTTTGTCTCAGCCCAATTTTGTATGAAATTTGGGCAGATCGATATTTCTAATTTTTTTGAATTTTGTAAATATTTTTTTTTGAAATTTTTGGAGAATACTCTAGCATGAGTAAGATAGAAACTGTACTCAGTACGAAGAAAATATTATCACTATTTCGGCCAATACCCCTGTCAGGTTTGGCCAGAGATAAAGCAAGAATGATGCTTTATAATTTTTTGAATTTTTTAACTTTTTCTTGAGAAAGCTCTAACTTGGGTCGGGAGAAACGGTACCGAGAATGAAATTTATTTTTAATTTTTTTTGAATTTTTATGAGAATGCTCTAATTTGGGTTGGGCAAAGCGGTACTGAAAACGATTTTTTTTATTATTTTTTATTTTTTATCTCATTTTCTTTTTATCTCAGCCCGATTTGGCTTGAAATTTGTGTAGAACGATATTTTTATTTTAATTTTTTGAATTATTTTACTATTTTTTTGGGAAATCTCTGACTTAGGTCGGGACAAATGGTACCGGGAACGTAATTTTTTTTATCACTTTTTCTTTTTGCCCCAGCCCGGTTTGGCATGAAATTTGGGCAGAATGATATTTTTTGTTTTATTTTTTAATTTTTAAAATATTTTTTTTTAATTTTTGGAGAATGCTCTAGCGTGGATAAGGTAGAAACTGTACTCGGTAAGAAAAATGTTTTTTTTTTTTGCTTTTTTGGCCTATCTGGATCCGGTTTAGCCAAAAATAAAGCAAAATGATGGTTTTTAATTTTTTGAACTTTTTTACTATTTTTTTTGGAAAAGCTCTTACTTAGGTCGGGTCAAATGGTACCGGGAACGTAATTTTTTTTTATTGCTTTTTCCTTTTGTCCCAGCGCGATTTGGCATGAAATTTGGGCAGAAAGATGTTTTTGATTTTTTTTAAAAAATTTTGTCATAATTTTTTTAATTTTTGGAGAATGCTCTAGCATGGGTAAGGTAGAAACTGTTCTCATTATGAAAAAATTTTATCACTTTTTCGGCCAATCCCAGTCTGGTTTGGCAAGAAATAAAGCAAAAATGATGGTTTTTAATTTTTCGAATTTTTTTCCTATTTTTTTGGGAAAGCTCTAACCTAGGTCGGGAGAATGGTACCAGGAACGTAATTTTTTTTTATCGCTTTTTCTTTTTGTCCCTGCCTGATTTGGCACAAAATTTGGGCAGAATGATATTTTTAATTTTTTTTTAATTTTTGGAGAATGCTCTAGCGTGGGTAAGGCAGAAACTGTACTCGATACGAATTTTTTTTTCTTTTTTTTTTTTTGCTTTTTCGGCCTATATGGATCTAGTTTTGCCAGACATAAAGCAGGAATGATGTTTTTAAAATTTTTTACTATTTGTTTTGGGAAAGCTCTAATTTGGCTCGGGAGAAGCGGAATTGAAAACTATTTTTCTTTTAATTTTTTTTTTATCTCTTTTCCTTTTTGTCCTAGCCCAGTTTTACTTGTAGTTTGTGCAGAACAATATTTATAATTTTTTTAAAATTTTTAATTTTTTTTTTTGAAATTTTTGGAGATTGCTCTAGCTTAGGTAAGGTAGAAACTGTACTCGATACGAAAAAATTTTATCACTTTCTCGACCTTTCCCGATCCGGTTAGGACAGAATTAAAGCAAGAATGATGTTTTTTTAATTTTTGGAATTTTTTTACTACTTTTTTTGGAAAAGCTCTAACTTGGGTCGGCAGAAACGGTACTGAGAACGAAATTTTTTTTTTTTTTAATCTCTTTTTCTATTTGTCCCAACCCAATTTGGCATGAAATTTGGCTAGAACATTATTTTTTATTATTTTGAATTTTTTTGAGAATGCTCTGGCGAGGAATGATGTTTTTTTTTAATTGTTTTTAGTTTTTTTTTCAATTTTTTTAGGAAAGCTCTAATTTGGGTCGGGTGAAGCGGAACCGGAAACGATTTTTAGTTATTTATTTTTATCCCTTTCAATTTTTTTCCTAGCCCGATTTTACTTGTAAGTTGTGCAGAACAATATTTATAATTCTTTTGAATTTTCGAATTATTTTTTTTCGAGTGCTCTAGCATGGGTAAGGTAGAAACTGTACTTGGTACGAAAAATGTTTTTTTTTCGCTTTTTTGGCCTATCCGGATCCAGTTTGGCCATAAATAAAACAAAAATGATGGTTTTTAATTTTTTGAATTTTTTTACTATTTTTTTGGGAAAGCTCTAATTTAGGTCGGGAGAAATGGTATTGGGAACATAATTTCTTTTTTAATCACTTTTTCTTTTTGTTCCAGCCCGATTTGGCATGAAATTTGGGAAGAATGATATTTTTAATTTTTTTTTAAATTTTGAAATATTTTTTTTTTAATTTTTGGAGAATACTCTAGCGTGGGTAAGGTAGAAACTGTACTCGGTACGAAAATATTTAGTCACTTTTTCGGCCTATCCCAATCCGGTTAGGACAGAATTAAAGCAAGAATAATGTTTTTTAGTTTTTTGAATTTTTTTTACTACTTTTTTGGGAAAGCTCTAACTTGGGTCGGCATAAACGGTACCGGAAACAAAATTTTTTTTTATCACTTTTTCTTTTTGTCTCAGCTCTATTTGGTATGAAATTTGGCCAGAACAATATTTTTGAATTAAAAAAATTTTTTTTTTGAAATTTTTGGAGAATGCTCTAGCATGGGCAAGTTAGAAACTGTATTCGGTACAAAAAAAATATTATCGCTTTTTTGGCCAATTCCTATCAGGTGTGGCCAGAAATAAAGCAAGAATGATATTTTTTAATTTTTTGAATATTTTTGCTTTTTCATTTGAAAGCTCTAACTTGGGTCGTGAGAAATGGTACTGAGAACGAAATTTTTTTTATCGCTCTTTCTTTTTGTCCCAACCAGATTTCACAGGAAATTTGGGTAGAAATATATTTTTTAGTTTTTTGAATTTTTTTAATATTTTTTTTTTTGAATTTTTTTGAGAATGCTCTGGCCCGGATAGGGTAGAAACTGTACATGGTACAATTTTTTTTTTTTTTTTTTTTTTTTTTTTTTTTTTTTTTTTTTCTGTATCTAGTTTGGCCAGACATAAAGCAGAAATGATGTTTTTTTAATTTTTTGAGTTTTTTTACTATTTTATTGGCAAAAGAATTCAGGTCCGGAGAAGTGGAACCGGAAACGAAATTTTTTTTTTCTTTTTATATCTCTTTTCCGTTTTGTCCCAGCCCGATTTTACTTGTAATTTGGGCAGAATGCTCTAGCATGGATAAGGTAGAAACTGTACCTGGTTGGAAAAAAATATTTTCGCATTTTTGGCTAATCCCTGTCAGGTTTGCCTAGAAATAAAGCATGAATGATATTTTTTAATTTTTTGAATTTTTTTGCTGTTTCTTTGGAAAGCTCTAACTTGGGTTTGGAGAAACGGTACTAAGAACGAAATTTTTTTAATCTATTTTTCTTTTTGTCCCAACCCGATTTGGCATGAAATTTGGATAGAACAAAATTTTTTGATTTTTTGAATTTTTTGAATTTTTTTTTTGAATTTGTTTGAGAATGTCAAGCCGGGATGAGGTAGACTGTACTCGGTACGATTTTTTTTTTCTTTTCTTTTTGGCTTTCGGCTTATCTAAATCCAGTTTGGCCAGACATAAAGCAGGAAAAATGTTTTTTAATTTTTTTTTTAGTTTTTTTACAATTTTTTTGGGAAAGCTCTAATTTGGGGCGGGAGAAGCGGAACTGGCAACGAATTTTTGTTTTTATTTTTGTTTTTTGTTTTTTGTTTTTTTTTTAAATTTTTTTTTTATCTCTTTTCCATTTTGTCCCAGCCTGATTTTACTTGTAATTTGTGCAGAACAATATTTATAAATTTTTTGAATTTTTTTTAGAAATGCTCTAGCATGGGTAACGTAGAAACTGTACTTGCTGCGAAAAATGGTTTTTTTTTTTTTTTTTTGCTTTTTTGGCCTATCCGGATCCGGTTTGATCAGAAATAAAGAAAACTGACGGTTTTTAATTTTTTTACTTTTTTTTTTGGAAAGCTCTAATTTAGGTTGGAAGAAATGGCACTGAGAACATAATTTTTTTTATTACTTTTTCTTTTTGTCCCAATCCGATTTGGCATAAAATTTGGGCAGAATGATATTTTTAATTTTTTTTTTAATTTTGTAGTATTTTTTTAAAAAATTTTTGGAGAATGCTTTTAGCGTGGGTAAGGAAGAAACTGTACTCGGTACGAAAAAATGTTATCAGTTTTTGGCTTATCCCAATCTGGTTAGGACAAAATTAAAGCAAGAATGATGTTTTTTAATTTTTTGAATTTTTTTAGTACTTTTTTGGGAAAGCTCTAACTTGGTTCGGCATAAACGGTACAAAGAACGAATTTTTTTTTTTTATCTCTTTTTCTTTTTGTTTCACCCCGATTTGGTATGAAATTTGGGCAGAATAATATTTTTAATTTTTTTGAATTTTTTAAATATTTTTTTTGAAATTTTTGGAGAATGCTCTAGTATGGGTAAGGTGGAAACTGCACCCGGTATGAAAAAAATATTATCACTTTTTTGGCCAATCCCGGTTAGGTTTGGCCAGAAATAGGGCAAGAATGATATTTTTTAATATTTTGAATTTTTTTGCTTTTTCTTTAGGAAGCTTTAACTTGGGTTTGGAGAAACAGTACCGAAAACGAAATTTGGGCAAAACAACATTTTTTATTTTTTTGAATTTTTTTAATATTTTTTTTTGAATTTTTTTGAGAATGTTCTAACCGGGATAAGGTAGAAACTCTACTCAGTACGATTTTTTTTTTTTTTCCCACCTATCTTGATCCAGTTTGGCCAGACATAAAGCACGAACGATTTTTTTTTTAATTTTTTTTTTTTAGCTTTTTTACTATTTTTTTGAGAAAGCTCTAATTTGGGACGGGAGAAGCGGAACTGGAAACGATTTTTTTTTTTTTTTTTTTTTTTTTTTTTTTTTTTTTTTATCTCTTTTCCTTTTTGTCCCATCCTGATTTTACTTGTAATTTGTACAGAACAATATTTATAATTTTTTTGAATTTTTGAATTTTTTTTTTGAATTTTTTTTTTGAGAATGCTCTAGCATGGGTAAGATAGAAATTGTACTCGGCACGAAAAATATTTTTTTTGCTTTTTTGGCCTATCCAGATGCAGTTTGGCCAAAAATAAAACAAAATGAAGGTTTTTAATTTTTTGAATTTTTTAACTATTTTTTTTGGGAAAGCTCGAATTTAGGTCGGGAGAAATGGTACTGGGAACGTAATTTTTTTTTTTATCGCTTTTTCCTTTTGTTCCAGATTTGGCATGAAATTTGGACAGAACAATATTTTGAATTTTTTTTTTTAATTTTTGGAGAATGCTCTAGCATGGGTAAGGTAGAAACTGTACTCGGTACGAAAATTTTTTATCACTTATTCGGTCTTTCCCGTTCCGGTTAGGACAGAATTAAATCAAGAATGATGTTTTTTTATTTTTTGAATTTTTTTACTACATTTTTGGGAAAGCTCTAACTTGGGTCGGCATAAATGGTACCGGGAACGAAATTTTTTTTTTTCTCTTTTTCTTTTTGTCTCAGCCTGATTTGGTATAAAATTTGGGCAAAACAATATTTTTAATTTTTTAAAAAATTTTTGCTATTTAATTATTGCAATTTGCTATTTAATTATTGCAATTTATTATTTTTGGTATTTTTATGTAAAAAAAAACGTTATTTTAAGTTTAGGTGATTTATTTCCTTATTTTTAGGTGCATTTAATGCTTTTTAGGTCAAATTTGATTCCTGATATGGTTAGGTATTAATTAAGAGTTTTTTTTAGAATATATTTTCTTGTCTGTCAAGTTTTATAGAGCCCTTAAATAGGCTCCTAAGTCTGTAAACGTTTTTGAGAAAACATTTTTGAATATTCATAAAAACATGTGAGGCTTATTCTCTATGGTTCTTTAAAGAACTATTCGAACTTATCGAGATTTCCCGTGGCGTTCATCTTGACTTATCAAACGGAATTTCACCACCGTTTATGGCGTTCCCTTTCGTTGTTGGGTCTCGTTATTCTTGACGCATCATTTGGTATCAGAGCACGGTTTCTAGTTCAGATTTACCTATCCTTTAACATCTTTCGTTCCTTTGTTTCTTCTTAGCCGAATTTCCTTTACCCTATCTGTTCAATTTTTGTTTGTTCTTGTTGATATCTGAACTCTTGGTCTCACATCTCTTAGTTATTTTGAAATTTTATTTCATTATTCTCAAAAGCTAACACTGATCGTTTAAAAAAAAAAAAAAAAAAACAACGAGTGGAAATTCCAATCTGCCATATTCCTTTTAATTCTATTCTGAACATTTCCATATATTCCTTGTATTCAAATCTGAAATTCCTTGATTAGTTCTTGGTAAATTGTTGCTGAAAATTTTTGAGTTGTTTGTTTAGTTTCAAAAGAACTGAAAGAGAATTATTGAGGGGAAAAAGGCAAGAGTGGTGAGAACATCAGAGGGTAAAAGCCATATTATTTTGAGTGAAACACGAGTGGAGAGTGATCCACATTCTTGAGTGTAAACACGTAAAGGAGTGATTCGTGAGGTCCTTTTTTGTTTTCTTTTCTTTTTTTTTGTTTCTAACCTTTGTTTTGTAGAAATCATGTCTCACGATAGTGGTAAGAGCATTACCGAAAATGAAACAAAATTGGTTGATCCGAAGGTATTTATGGAGGCCATGATGAGTGAGATGAGGCGTGTGATGAAGATGGAGATGGAGCAGGTTCATGAACGAATAGATCAAATGGAGAATAGACGTGAGTAGCAACCACAAAAAGGTCGTAATTTGCGTAGAAGGGAAAGATATCCATCGAGGGAGGAGGATGAAGAGCTTTATGGGTCTGGTTTTGATGAAAAAGAAGATCGAGATTCCATTGTTAACAATAGGAGACCTGGAGGAAGATATAGAGGAGCTAGGAATTGCGAAGATAACAACTTGGGTGGTATTAAGATGAAAATTCCGTCCTTTCAAGGTAGATCTGATCCTGAGGCATATCTTGAGTGGGAAAAGAAGATGGAGTTCGTGTTTGATTGCCACAACTACTCCGAGGCAAAGAAGGTAAAATTAGCCGTGACTGAATTTTCTGAATATGCTATTACTTGGTGGGATCAGCTTGTGATAAATAGGAGGCGGAATAGAGAAAACCCAATAGACACATGGGAAGAGATGAAAGTAGTGATGAGAAAGCGGTTCGTTCCAAGTTACTACTATCGAGAGTTGTACAAAAAGCTACAAGGTCTTAGACAAAGGAGTCAAAGCGTAGAGGATTACTACAAGGAGATGGAGATTGCTATGATCCGCGCTAATGTGGAGGAGGATCGGGAGGCTACAATGGCTAGATTTTTACTTGGCTTAAACCGGGAGATCCATGATAAGGTAGAGATGCAGCATTATGTGGAATTGGAAGATATGGTGCATATGGCTATCAAAGTGGAACAACAACTCAAGAGAGGGAGTGGGACACGTGCAGGCCATAACTTTAGTTCTACCTCTTGGAAATCAAGTCATGCCAAGCCACTGGACAAGTCACAAACGCCCAAACCCGAGCCCAAGTTCGCGACCATCAGCCACGTACCTCAAGGTAAAACCGAAGCCTCTACCTCTAGGAATCGTGATATTAAATGTTTTAGATGTCAAGGCAGGAGCCACATAGCAAGTCAATGTCCAAACAAGCAAGTCATGGTGTTGCAAGCCAATGGTGAAATTGTGACCGATGATGAAGATTCCGACATTGACGACATGCCGCCATTGGAGGATGTTTCCGAGGAGATTTAGCCCCTGACGCATCGACATTGGTGGAAAGGAGAGCATTGAGCTTGAAGGTAAAAGGAGTTGATGAAGTACAGCGGGAGAATATCTTTCACACTAGGTGCTATGTTAAAGACAAGGTATGTAGTGTGATTATTGATGGTGGTAGTTGTACTAACGTTGCAAGCATAATTTTGGTAGAGAAATTGGGATTGCCTATGGTAAAGCACCCTAGGCCATACAAGTTGCAATGGCTAAATGATAGTGGTGAGATAAGGGTGAATAAGCAAGTCTTAGTTGCATTTCGAATCGGTAAATACGAAGATGAAGTGTTGTGTGATGTAGTACCGATGCAACGGGACACTTATTGCTAGGACGCCCATGGCAATTCGATAGGCAAGTGAAGCATGATAGCTTTACGAACAAGTACTCTTTTGTACTTAATCAACGATCAATCACTCTTGTACCATTGACACTGCAGCAAGTATACGAGGATCAAGTGAGATTACAAAGGAAGAGTGATCAAAAGAAAGAGAGTGAGCAAAAGAAAAAAAGTGAAAATCAGAGAGAGGCCAAGAAAAATGAGAGAGAAAAAGAAAATCAAAGTTCGGCCCTTGAAAGAAAATCAGAGAGAAAACAAAAAGAATTTCTATGCAAAAGTGAGTGAGATTAAGCGAGCAATGTTTTCAAATCAGCCGATGATTGTACTTTTGTACAAAGAGGCACTTTTAAACACTGATCAACTTGACCTTGCTTTGCCTAGTTCTATTGTTTCTCTTTTGCAGGAGTACGAGGATGTCTTCCCCGAGGAAACACCACATGGGTTACTTCCAATCCGAGGGATTGAACATCAAATTGATTTTGTTCCCGGTGCAACCATTCCAAACCGACCAGCTTATAGGAGCAATCCCGAGGAGACAAAGGAGCTTCAACAGCAGGTAAGTGAATTATTGGAGAAAGGGCACGTGAGGGAGAGCATGAGCCCATGGCTGTTCCGGTCTTACTTGTGCCTAAGAAGGATGGGACGTGGAGAATGTGCGTCGATTGCCGAGCCATCAATAACATAACGGTAAAGTATCGTCACCCTATCCCACGCTTAAATGATATGTTAAATGAGCTGTATGGTTCTTGCATATTTTCTAAAATTGACTTAAAAAGTGGTTATCATCAAATTAGGATAAAAGAAGGAGATGAATGGAAAACTGCCTTCAAAACAAAATATGGTTTGTATGAATGGTTAGTTATGCCTTTTGGTTTGGCTAATGCTCCGAGCACCTTTATGAGACTTATGAACCATGTTTTGCGTGCATTTATAGGCAGATTTGTTATTGTCTATTTTGATGATATACTCATTTATAGCAAAAAGATAGACGATCATGTAGTACATTTGAAATCCGTTTTAGATGTGCTAAGGAAAGAAAGGTTGTTTGCTAATTTAAAGAAGTGCACTTTTTACACCGATAAGCTTGTATTTTTGGGATTTGTTGTTAGTGCACAAGGTATACAGGTTGATGAAGAGAAGGTACGTGCAATCCAAGAATGGCCGAGCCCCACAAGTGTAGCTAATGTTCGTAGTTTTCATGGACTTGCTAGTTTCTACCGGCAGTTCGTGAAGGATTTCAGTAGCTTAGCCGCACCACTTACCGAAGTGATCAAGAAGAACGTTGGGTTTCGGTGGGGAGAAGAACAAGAGAAGGCATTTCAATTAATCAAAGAGAAGCTGACTAACGCACCTTTGTTGTCTTTACCTAACTTTTCTAAAACGTTTGAAATTGAATGTGATGCTTCAGGTATTGGTATAGACGCCGTTCTTATGCAAGAAGGACGACCAATTGCTTAGTTCAGCGAGAAACTCAATGGGGCAGCCTTAAACTACCTAACTTATGACAAGGAGTTGTATGCATTGGTTCGGGCTTTAGAGACGTGGCAACACTACCTATGGCCTAAGGAGTTCGTGATTCACACCGATCATGAGTCCTTGAAACACTTGAAGGGCCAACACAAGCTAAACAAAAGGCATGTGCGATGGGTGGAGTTCATAGAGACGTTTCCATACGTCATTCGGTACAAGCAAGGTGATGATTTGAGGGCAAATCCCTTTCAAGAGGAGGGGAATGATGGAGACCAAGGCACTACTTCGAAGGATCTCGTTCAAGTACCAATTGGGCCGGTTACGAGAGCACAAGCAAAGAAGTTCAAGAATGTACTTAACGGACTCATCCAAGAGTTATGGGCTCAAACAAATTCGTGGAGGCCATTGAGCATGATCCACGTGGGCAGCAAAGAATCGTCACCTTGATTCAAGTTCTAGAAGGATCCGGTCAAGGGTAAGAATTGGCAAGAAATATTTTGGGCTTATTCTAGAAGGATCGTGATGCACGACACAATTTGCTATTTAATTATTGCAATTTATTATTTTTGGTATTTTTATGTAAAAAAAAACGTTATTTTAGGTTTAGGTGATTTATTTCCTTGTTTTTAGGTGCATTTAATGCTTTTTAGGTCAAATTTGATTCCTGATATGGTTAGGTATCAATTAGGAGTTTTTTTAGAATATATTTTCTTGTCTGTCAAGTTTTATAGAGCCCTTAAATAGGCTCCTAAGTCTGTAAACGTTTTTGAGGAGACATTTTTGAATATTCATAAAAACTTGTGAGGTTTATTCTCTTTGGTTCTTTGAAGAACTATTCGAACTTATCGGAATTTCCCGTGGCGTTCATCTTGACTTATCAAACGGAATTTCACCACCGTTTGTGGCGTCTTCCTTATACCGAGGTTCTTATTTGTCATAAACAACGGGTCGAGGTCTTCCATTCGAATCTGTCCATAGAACGATCTTGGGTTCCCTTTCATTGTTGGGTCTCGTTATTTTTGACGGGGTTCACATCATATCCCAACCAAATTTGGCATGAAATTTGGGTAGAACGATAATTTTTATTATTTTGAATTTTTTAAATATTTTTTTGGAATTCTTTTTTTAGAATGCTCTAGTCCGGATAAGGTGGAAACTGTACTCGATACGAATTTTTTTTTTTCCTTTTTCGGCCTATCTGGATCTAGTTTGGCTAGACATAAACCAGGAATAATGTTTCATAATTTTCTGAGTTTTTTTTAATATTTTTTGGGAAAGCTCTAATTTGGGTCGAGAGAAGCAGAACCGGAAACGGAAACGATTTTTTTTTTTTTTTTTAAACCTTTCATTTTTATCCTAGCCTGATTTTACTTGTAATCTGTGCAAAACAATATTTATAATTTTTTAGAATTTTTTATTTATTTTTTTTGAAATTTTTTGAGAATGCTCTAGCATGGGTATGGTAGCAGACTCGGTACGAAAATGTTTTTTTTTTTTTTTTTTTTTTTTTTTTGCTTTTTTGGCCTATCCCGATGGTTTTTAATTTTTTGAATTCTTTTAGTATTTTTTTGGGAAAACTTTAACTTAGGTCGGGAGAAATGGTACCAGGAACGTAATTTTTTTTATTGCTTTTTCTTTTTGTCCCAGCCCAATTTGGCATTAAATTTTGGAAAGAACGATATTTTTAATTTTTTTCTTAAAAATTGTAATATTTTTTTTTTAATTTTTGGAGATTGTCCTAGCGTGGGTAAAGTAGAAACTGTACTCGGTACGAAAAAATTTTATCACTTTTTCGTTCTATCCTGATCCAGTTAGGATAGAATTTAAGCAAGAATGATGTTTTTTAATTTTTTGAATTTTTTTACTACTTTTTTGGGAAAGCTCTAACTTGGGTTGGCATAAACGATACCGAAAATGAAAATTTTTTTTCTCACTTTTTCTTTTTGTCTCAGCCCGATTTGGAATGAAATTTGGGCAGAACAATATTTTATATTTTTTTGAATTTTTTTAATATTCTTTTTTAATATTTTTGGAGAATGCTCTAGCATGGGTAAGCTAGAAACTATACTTGGTATGAAAAAAATATTATCGCTTTTTTGGTCAATTCCTGTCAGGTTTGGCCAAAAATAAAGCAAGAATGATATTTTTTAATTTTTTTAATTTTGTTGCATTTTCTTTGGAAAGCCCTAACTTAGGTCGGGAGAAATGATACCAAGAACGAAATTTTTTTTTATCTCTTTTTCTTTTTGTCCCATCCCGATTTGGTATGAAATTTGCATAGAACGATATTTTTTTTTTTTGAATTTTTTTGAGAATGCAGAGCCTTGATATGGTCGGGAGAAACTGTACTTGATAAGGTAGCTGGATCCAGTTTGGCCAGACATAAAGCAGGAATGATGTTTTTTTATTTTTAGAGTTTTTTTACTATTTGTACGGCACCAAACTCCCTGGGCCTGTTGGATCATTAAGGCCCACTAGGGCCCTACTTTCTTGGCACGCTCGGGGGAGGGCATTTTGATCTTAGCCGCCCACACGGGCTGTCCGAGCCTACATCATCCCCCAAGGATACTTCCCGGGGAAGTTCTATTATGCCCGGGAAATCTACGACCGAGCATTTGCGACCAAGAATTGTATCCGCCTAGCGTCAGAGAGTAGGAACCAATTCCAAGGCCACTCCCACCTAAACACCCACCTATAACCATCTGTATTGGACCTCCAAATGCACTAGCGTCAGGTGTAATCATCACTATCCCACTAGCATCTCACTATAAATACAAGGATCTTGTGGAAGGAGGTGGTTGTTGAAAAACTGGAGAGAAAAAGATAGAGAGAGAGAGAGGGAGAAAGAAGTCAAAATTGACACAAAGGGATAAAAGAGTTCTCGATCAGTCTCAGCACAAGAACGACCCAGTGTAGGAAATCCAAGCCCACCATACAAATAGATTGTGAGCCCAAGCGAGACACAGCCCAGTAGCCTCGTTCGAAGGCGCGCACAATTGGCGCCGTTTGTGGGAAAACCTACAACGCCGTGGTTCTGCTGGGAGTTAATTCCGGGAATTAGGATGTCTAAGCGACGGTCAGGGAGTGACGCGGAAAGCGGTTCCGTGGGGTCTTCTCGAGGATCCTCGTGGCGAGAAAGGAGGCAAAAGGGGCGTGAGGACAGGGACCGTGAAAGAGAGGAGCAGTCCGGACTCGGGGAGGGGTCTTATCAAACGCAGCACAGAATTTCAAACGCCTCGGGCCAGGAGAATTATGATGAAAGAGACGAAGAGCTTGAACGGTTACACGCACAAGTGAGAGAACTGGAATTGGAGGCTGGAGTCCAGCGCCGTAGGAGGGATGGGGACAACCGCGGAAGGAGACCTCGCGCTGAGCATGATCATCGCGAGACAGGTTCTTACCAATCTGAACTCCATCGTAGACGAAGGCGTTCCTACTCACGAGAGGGTCGTCAATACCGAGAACGTACTCGTTCCCTCAAATCCAGCCAGCACCGAGACCGCTCACGATCGCAGGGCTACACAGACCAAGATTCAGATGGCCCGGAAGAAAAAACGACCCCACAACGCGGCTATGGACGCAATGAGCCGCGCGTTACGCAGGGCAGCATGGTCTCCGTTCTCGGCTGATATTGAGCGGGCACCTATGCCGACCAGGTTTACCCGCCCTCTTTTTGACTTCTACGACAGAAAGACTGACCCGGTGGAGCATGTAAGCCACTACATTCAAATGATGTCCTTGCACACCCATAATGACGCACTGATGTGTAAAGTTTTTCCATCGAGCCTCGGCCCCACCGCCTTAAGATGGTTCAACGGGCTACGTAAAGGCTCGATCCACAGTTTCGCGGAACTGATACAAGAGTTCGGAACTCGATTCGTGACGTGCAGCTGGGTGCCACAACCGGTGGATGCATTATTATCTATGAAGATGAGAGCTAGGGAAACCCTTCGTAGCTACGCTAGCTGATACTGGGAGCTTTACAACGAAATCGGCGGAGGAAACGAAAAGATCGCCGCGAGTACCTAAATTTAGGATTGGATTACCCGAGGATTCTGGGCTGAGGGAATCATTGACGAAGAAGCCCCCCGGGGATATGAGACAGTTAATGAGGCGCATCGAGGAATATAAGAGGTTAGAAGATGACCGAATACAGAACAAGGGCAAGGCGCCTATGATAAGTCAACCCCGTCCAAATGTTTTTCAACCAAGGACCCGGGGAATTTTGAGGATACAAGAGCCGGGGACACCGATAGGGGAAGTGAACGTGATGTTCAAAGAGCCAGTACACAAAATCCTGGATAAGATTAAACACGAGCCGTATTTCAGGTGGCCGAACAGAATGGGGGGCGATCCCTCTCGAAGAAATCAGAACCTGTACTGCACCTATCATAAGGACAAGGCCACACGACCGAGCAGTGCAGAGTGTTAAAAGACTACCTCGGGCAGTTGGCTAGGACCGGGCATTTAAAAGAGTTCGTGGTGGACGCGAGGGATAAGGGGACGGGCCAAGGGGCTGCATAGGGGAGCAACCCCCTCCCTCCCCCAATCGGGGTAATTGAGGTCATCCACGCACTCTCAGGAAGCATCACCTCGGCAAGAAAAAAGGGGGTATTAAAAGTAGGGTTGGCGGAGGAAGGCTCGGGAGTGCAACTGCCGGCAAAGAGGCAGAAGTTTGCCAGGGAACCCATTACTTTCGGCGAAGACGATCTAGAGGGAACTATCAAACTGCACGATGACGCGTTGATAGTCTCCGCCCGGATAGGTGGGTTTTTGGTGAAGAGAGTGATGATAGACCAAGGGAGTGGGGCGGACGTGATGTACCCGGATTTATACCGGGGGCTCGAGCTTAAAGGCAGTGACCTCACAGAATACGACACGCCATTGGTCGGTTTCGACGGGAAGATAGTTATGCCCGAAGGGAAAATATCTTTACCCGTAAACATGGGGGGCAGGGAGAAAGCAGTAATGTTTGTAGTAGTAAATTCTTTCTCCCCGTACACGGCGATACTTGGGAGACTGTGGATCCATGCGATCGAGGCCATACCGTCAACCCTGCATGTGAAAGTAAAATTTCCAACCGAGAATGGGGTCGCCGTGGTGAAGGGAAGCCAGCTGACGGCGAGGCGATGCTTAATAGCTATGATTGACCAAAAAAAAGAGGCATCCGATCAGGAGACGTATGCCCGCCAGAAGGAGCCGCGGCAGCGGAGCCCATTATAGCAATTACAGAAAGACCAAGAGGGGGCGAAAGGCGGATGTGCCGAGGATATGGTGAAAGTTAGGATACTCCCAGACACCGACAAATTTTTCTATGTGGGGGCAAGCATGGGTGAGCGAGAAAAGGTGGACATGTTATTACTCCTTATAAGGAATGCAGATATCTTTGCGTGGAGCCCATATGAGGTTCCCGGGGTGGACCCTGAGTTCATCGTCCATAGGCTCGGAGTTGATCCGTCGTTCCCTCCTAAAAAGCAGCGACCTAGAAGGTCAGCCAAAGAGCACGTCGAAGCAGTAAAAGCAGAGGTCCTTAAGCTGAAGGATGCTGGGGCAATAAAGAAAATTTTCTTTCCGGAGTGGCTGGCAAATACGGTGGTTGTGAAGAAAAAGAACGGCAAGTGGAGAGTTTGCGTGGACTTCACCGACTTGAACCGAGCATGCCCGAAAGACCCGTTCCTCGTGCCTAAGATCGACCAACTGGTTGATGCTACATACGGGCACCCGAGGATGAGCTTCCTGGATGCTTTTCAGGGGTACTACCAGATCGCCCTGGCCCCCGAGGATCAAGAGAAAACGGCGTTTATATCCCCTGAAGCCAATTATCATTACACTGTGATGCCCTTCGGCCTGAAGAACGCCGGAGCCACGTACCAGTGAAAGATGATGAGAATGTTCCGAGACAAAATAGGGCGGACAGTCGAAGTATATATCGATGACATGGTAGTGAAGAGTAAACAAGTGGCGCGGCATACGGAAGATCTTCAGGGCGTTTTCAAGGTTCTGCGACAACATAAGTTGCAGCTAAATGTCGAGAAATGTGCATTTGGCGTCGGAGCCAGGAAGTTCCTTGGGTATTTGATTACTACGCGAGGTATAGAGGTCAATCTCGATCAAATAGAAGCGGTGAAGAGGTTAAAGCCACCGAGCAACCCAAGAGAAGTGCAAGTTCTGACCGGAATGCTGGCCGTCCTTAACCGGTTCATCTCCAAATTCGCAGACCGCTGCCGACCATTTTATCAGCTTCTAAAGAAGTGGATGGGTTTTCAGTGGAATGAAGAGTGTGACAGAGCTTTTGTGGAGCTGAAGGACTATTTGGCGCGTGCTCCAATGCTGACAGCACCAGAGCCGGGTGAAGATTTGTTCATGTACCTGGCCGTGTCCGAACACACCGTGAGCGCCGTACTGCTTAGTGATCGTGGAATACAGCAACCCGTATACTACACCAGCAAGACATTGGTGGACGCCGAGACTAGGTATTTGCCACTCGGGAAGCTCATCTTGGCCCTCATCCATGCTACAAGGAAGCTGCCCCATTATTTTCAGGCCCATACAGTTTATGTGTTGTCCGAATATCCCCTGCAGTCGTTACTAAGAAGGTCGGACTTCACGGGCAGAATAGCAAAGTGGGGTACGCAGCTTGGTTCTTTCGACATTCGTTACCGGCCTCGAAGCTCGGTGAAAGGCCAAATCCTTGCAGACTTTGTTGCAGAATTCTCCCCAAGGAGAAGTGGGGAAGCGGTCTGCAGTGTGGAAATCCGCCCATGGAAGGTGTTCGTGGACGGGGCTTCTAGCTCCGCGGGCTCTGGTGCAGGGATCGTTATCGTCTCCCCTGACGGAATACGAATAGAGCACTCATTCAGGTTAGGCTTCAGAGCCACCAATAACGAAGTCGAATACGAAACCCTGTTGGTGGGGCTGAGAACAGCTATACGGCTAGGAGTCCGAGATGTGGAAGTATATTCGGATTCGCGCCTCGTGGTAAATCAGGTGCAAGGCAGTTTCGAAGCCAAAGATCTCCGGATGAAGGCCTACCTGGAGAAGGTGAAGCAAGAGATAACCAGCTTCGACACAGTGAAGATTTCTCAAGTAGCCCGAACACAGAACAGACACGCCGATTCACTCGCCACGCTGGCATCCTCGGTAGCCGACGATATACCTCGGCTGATCAAAGTAGAACTCGTGCCCAGGCCGAGCATATATGTAACCGACGATCTGCGAATAGCAGAAAAGAATATAGCGGCAATCGCAACGCTTGGCCCATGCTGGATAGACCCCATTATCGATTTTCTTGCCGAGGATAAACTCCCGAATGACGAGAAGGAGGGAAACAGGATCCGGAGAATAGCTCCGCGGTATTGGCTGTCAGAAGATCGGAAGTTATATCGGAGATCGTATGGGGGACCGTACCTATTATGCTTGCACCCAATAGAGGCGAGCAGACTCTTGGCTGAACATCATGAGGGGATATGCGGCAGTCATGTTGGGGGTCGATCGTTGGCACACCGGGCGATGACCCAAGGGTTTTGGTGGCCTCAAATGCAAAGAGATGCCGCTGAGTATGCACGAAAGTGTGAACCATGTCAGAAGCACGCGAATCTGATCCATCAGCTAGCCGGCCACTTGAACCCGATCAGCAGCCCCTGGGCCTTTTGCCCAGTGGGGACTGGACATCATTGGCCCATTTCCCCGAGCACCTGGTAACAGAAGATTCGTGTTGGTAGCCGTTGATTATTTCACCAAATGGGCGGAGGCGGAAGTTTTGGAAAACATCCGAGACGTGGACGTGAAGAAGTTCGTATGGAAGAACATCGTCACCAGATTTGGTGTGCCGAACTCCCTTATATCGGACAATGGGTTGCAGTTTGACAGCCGGGCGTTCCGAAAATTCTGTGGCGACCTCGACATCAAAAATGGATACTCCACTCTTGCTTACCCCCAGGGCAACGGCCAAGCTGAGGCCGTGAATAAGGCAGTCGTAAACGGACTAAAGAGGAGGTTGGAAGGCGCCAAGGGGAACTGGGCAGAAGAACTGCCCAAAGTATTGTGGGCTTACCGGACAACTCCGAGGAGATCCTCCGGGGAAACCCCATTCTCCCTCACTTGTGGGGCGGAAGCCGTGATACCCATCGAGGTGGATTTGTGCAGCGCCCGAGTTATGGGGTTCGACCCCTCACGGAACAACGATATGCTGGTGGAGTGTTTGGACAGGTTGGAAGAATACCGCGAAGTGGTGACTATACGGCTGGCCGAGTATCATCAAAAGCTCCATAGGTATGACCGGAACATAAGGGCAAGGGAATTCAACGCTGGGGACTTGGTTCTGAGAAAGGCTGTAGGGAATGCAAGAGACGCTAGTGCTGGAAAGCTGGCTCAGAACTGGGAAGGACCCTACAGGATTACCGCCATAGCTGGCGCGGGGGCATACTACCTGGAAGACTTGGACGAGAGGCCGATACCTCGACCCTGGAATGTACACAACCTTAAGAAGTTTTATCACTGATCGCCTGTAATGTGTTGAAAATTGAAAGAAGCACTTAGCGGGTGCATTGGTTGAGTAGCCATAATCCGAGTACGATTGTGTTTAGTTTAATCCATTTTGCCGAGCAATTTAGAGTTTATGCCTCGTAAGGACTGAAGCCTGTCTCTCGGTCTGATCACTATCACCGAGTAGATGGAAACCTAATATTTCACTGACTGAAGCCTGTCTCTCGGTTCGATCACTATCACCGAGCAGGTAGAAACCTAATATTTCACCAAGGAATGAAGCCTGTCTCTCGGTTCGATCACTATCACCAAGCAGGTGGAAACCTAATATTTCACCAAGGACTGAAGCCTGTCTCTCGGTTCGATTCCTATCACCGAGTAGGTGGAAACCTAATATTTTACAAAGGACTGAAGCCTGTCTCTCGGTTCGATCACTATCACCGAGCAGGTGGAAACCTAATATTTCACCAAGGACTGAAGCCTGTCTCTCGGTTTGATCCCTATCACCGAGCAGGTAGAAACCTAATATTTCACCAAGGACAAAAGCCTGTCTCTCGGTTCGATCCCTATCACCGAGCAGGTAGAAACCTAATATTTCACTAAGGACTGAAGCCTGTCTCTCGGTTCGATCCCTATCACTGAGCAGGTGGAAACCTAATATTTTACAAAGGACTGAAGCCTGTCTCTCGGTTCGGTTTCACACGCCGAGCTGGTAGAAACCGTAAAACTAACGTTTATTCCAAGGACGGAAACCTCGCTTCCAGTTCGATTTCACTCGCCGATCAGGTGGAAAACTTAGAACTAAAGTATTTTCAAATGCGCACCCCGAGTAGACTAAAGTGCCTCGGGAAAAGGTAACCCGTCGTCTGGGAAACAAGCCCGGGCTGCATATTTGACAAACAGTACGCTAATACGCAATAGTAAAATGAAAGCAACATAATAGATTAACTGAAACCGTACAACGCCAAATGTTCGAAACACAATCGACACAAGGATAAAAGACCAAGAAAAGATAATGTCTTGTCACCACAACCCGGTGACCTGGGTAAAACTTCTGCAACAACATAATTAATTAAACTAAAACAAATAAAACGGTTCGGCAATTAACTCGGAGGAGCCTCGGTTTGAGGATCGCTAGTAACCTCCAAACCAGTTGGCTCGGCATGGGAATCAATGGCCTCCACCAATGCCCGCATGCTAGAGGTCTCCTCCTCATCAATAACATGGGGGGCGTTCTGTGCGTGCGCGGCTGTGGCCTGAAAGGGGATCTCGCTCGGGTTCCGCAGTGGAGAATCCTTGGGAACCCCCGCGGCCCGAAGGGCGGCTAGCCATCCTTCCTCGAACCCGAGCTTGTGAGCCTGGCGAATGACCGGCTCCGCGGAGTTCTCGGCGTCAGTAAACCCCTCGTTGTACCACTTACTCTCGCAAGCGTCCAACGCGGCCTTTAAGTTCGCTAACTCCTCCCCCTGGGCTGTCTTCAAGCTCTCCGACTCAGCTAACTTCAGCTGCATGTCCCCCAGCTGCTTTTCCAACCCAGCACTTATTCCTTCGGCACGAGCCCTAGCCTCCTCGGCTGCATCGGCCCTTTTCTCTGCATCCTCCGTGGCTTTCAGCTTCTCCGCGGCAGTGACTTCAGCCACATCCTTCAGAGCTTTTTCCCGACCAGCATCTTCGGCAAGCTCTTTCATTCTCCCGTCCACAATTTGGGACAACTGCGCGGCCTGAACAAGTTATTGTGTAGAGAGTATGTGACAGGACCCCATGCATAAGTAAAGGCAAAGAACAAATCAATGAAAACACTAAGGGTCGTGGTTGTA
This sequence comes from Quercus glauca, assembly GCA_023736055.1. NCBI lineage: Eukaryota > Viridiplantae > Streptophyta > Magnoliopsida > Fagales > Fagaceae > Quercus > Quercus glauca. The sequence continues at coordinate 10,322,859 of CM043315.1, read as the reverse complement.
GAGGGTCTTACCGCCACAGTGAGCCATATGAGCCGCCTTCCCACAGATTCCTCTGTCCCCTCCGTGTAGGCATGGACGTCCTCGGGCAAGAGCAAGCCGCTTGCCAAGCTCTGGGCAATGCGGCCCCCCTGACCCTTGTCCCAGACTCGAAGGCTGGCAGTCTCTGTGAGGGGCTCACCGTCCAACAGGAAGGAAGGTTGCCAGCTCGCAGCAGATCGGGAGGTTGACGCACCGTCCGGCCGGGTTTGGGTCACCGGCTCGCGGATGACAATGCTAGATGAAGGGCGGGATGGCGAGCGAGCCGAGACTCCGCCCAGGCCGATCTGTGTTTGTTCCCCAACGCGTGGCCTTTTACGTAATCGGGTCGGTTGGCTCGGAGGGAGTTAAGGTGGCTGGTTCAAATCCCCTTGCTGCTGATCCGCTGACCATGCACCCGGCACAAAACAACTTATCGTCATAGTCCTCCTTGTCACCATCTCGTGACCGTGGTCGGATTCTGTCTCCGAGGAATCAACTTGCTCGGCTGCGACACCTTCGACCACTTGAACGGGTGCCTCTGGTTCTTCGGGAACCTCAGGCTGAACGGGGGCTTGGGGTTCAATTTGTTCGAGGGCCCTTTCCCGGAGCGCACGTGACACTCTTTCGGCCGATTCGTCACGAAGGGGTTGTCGTTCGTCCGAATAGATATACCGGGGCCCAAGATCACGTGCTTCCCCTACCGTGAACTTCAGAGGCAGAAAGTTTGAGTTGCGCACGTCTATGTAGGAAAGCAGGGGGCTGTCAACTAGGAGGGCCTGGCTAAACGCTTGCCAGGTGGAGTACACGGGGTCAACACCGAGGATCAGATGCGATGCTCGGAGTTGTCCGTCCAAATGAACGAAGATCTCCGACCTAAGCACAAAATTTAGGTCGTGGACGTGCACCACTCGGCGGTCCGGCTTGAACCTTTTGCTGTCTGCGCAAAAACCATACAAAGTCGGTTAGGAATTACTCACTGATGAGAATCAAACATAACGTAAAATAAGGACGCTCAATACTGACCAACGTCGCGCGGTGAAAACGCGCAAGGGAGCTCCTCGGCAAACCAGTTACCGCTCACCCGTACAAATTCCCCCGCCGAATTTCTGTTGGAATCAGGCAGACATGAGATTAGCCGTACCCTCATATCCCTAATTTTTCAGATAATAATCCGAATTGATATTGCCGCACAAACTGTACATGAAATTAATATCATGTTGATTCAACTCTAGACCGAACAATTGGTTTAGCCTACTGACACAGCTCACCACCCAGTAAAAGTTGGGAGGGAGTTGGTGATGGAGATCAAGGCACCGCTTCGAAGGATCTCGTTCAAGTACCAATTGGACCGGTTTCGAGAGCACAAGCAAAGAAGTTCAAGGATGTACTCAACGGACTCATCCAAGAGTTATGGGCTCAAGCAAATTCGTGGAGGCCCATTGAGCATGATCCATGTGGGCATCAAAGAATCGTCACCTTGATTCAAGTTCTAGAAGGATCCGGTCAAGGCTAAGAATTGGCAAGAAAAATTTTGGGCCTATTCTAGAAGGATCGTGATGCACGACACAATTTACTAATTAATTATTGCAATTTATTATTTTTGGTATTTTTATGTAAAAAAACGTTATTTTAGGTTTAGGTGATTTATTTCCTTGTTTTTAGGTGCATTTAATGCTTTTTAGGTCAAATTTGATTCCTGATATGGTTAGGTATCAATTAGGAGTTTTTTTAGAATATATTTTCTTGTCTGTCAAGTTTTATAGAGCCCTTAAATAGGCTCCTAAGTCTGTAAACGTTTTGGAGAAGACATAATTGAATATTCATAAAACTTGTGAGGTTTATTCTCTTTGGTTCTTTGAAGAACTATTCGAACTTATCGGGATTTCCCGTGGCATTCATCTTGACTTATCAAATGGAGTTTCCACCACCGTTTGTGGCGTCTTCCTTATACCGAGGTTCTTGTTTGTCATAAACAACGGGTCGAGGTCTTCCCTTCGAATCTGTCCATAGAACGATCTTGGGTTCCTTTTCGTTGTTGGGTCTCGTTATTCTTGGCGGGGTTCACATCATTTGGTATCAGAGCACGGTTTCTAGTTCAGGTTTGCCTATCCTTTAACATCTTTCATTCCTTTGTTTCTTCTTTAGCCGTCCACATCATTTATCTCTTCTTAGCTGAATTTCCTTTACCCTATCTGTTCAATCTTTGTTTGTTCTTGATGATTTCTAAACTATTGGTCTGGTCTCACATCTCTTAGTTATTTCGAAATTTTATTTCATTATTCTCAAAAGCTAGTTGCTGATCGTAAAAAAAAAAGACTCGAAGAAGAAGACAGAAAGGAGTCCAAAAAAAAAAAAAAAAAAAAGACTCAAAGAAGAAGACAGAAAGGAGTTTCCAAAAAAAAAAAAAAAAAAAAAATTCACTAATCTGTGATTCCAAAATTCCAAACTGCCATATTCCTTCTAATTCTATTTTGAAAATTTCCATATTCCTTGTGTTCAAATCTGAAATTCCTTGATTAGTTCTTGGTAAATTGTTGCTGGAAATTTTTGAGTTGTTTGTTTAGTTTCAAAAGAACTGAAAGAGAATTATCGAGGGGAAAAAGGCAAGAGTGGTGAGAACATCAGAGGGTAAAAGCCATATTATTTTGAGTGAAATACGAGTGGAGAGTGATCCACATTCTTGAGCGTAAACACATAAGGGAGTGATTCGTGAGGTCCTTTTTTTTTTTGTGTTGTTTCTAACCTTTGTTTTGCAGAAAACATGTCTCATGATAGTGGTAAGAGCATTACCGAAGATGAAACAAAATTGGTTGATCCGAAGGTATTTAGGAGGCCATGATGAGTGAGATGAGGCGTGTGATGAAGATGGAGATGGAGCAGGTTCATGAACGAATAGATCAAATGGAGAATAGAATTGAGGAGCAACCACAAAAAGGTCATAATTTGCGTAGAAGGGAAAGATATCCATCGAGGGAGGAGGATGAAGAGCTTTATGGGTCTGGTTTTGATGAAGAAGAAGATCGAGATTCCATTGTTAACAATAGGAGACATGGAGGAAGATATAGAGGAGCTAGGAATCGCGAAGATAACAACTTGGGTGGTATTAAGATGAAAATTCCGTCCTTTCAAGGTAGATCTGATCCTGAGGCATATCTTGAGTGGGAAAAGAAGATGGAATTCGTGTTTGATTGCCACAACTACTCCGAGGCAAAGAAGGTAAAATTAGCTGTGATTGAATTTTATGAATACGCTATTACTTGGTGGGATCAGCTTGTGATAAACAGGAGGCGGAATAGAGAACACCCAATAGACATATGGGAGGAGATGAAAGTAGTGATGAGAAAGCGGTTCGTTCCAAGTTACTACTACCGAGAGTTGTACAAAAAGCTACAAGGTCTTAGACAAGGGAGTCGAAGCGTAGAGGATTACTACAAGGAGATGCAGATTGCTATGATCCGCGCTAATGTGGAGGAGGATCGGGAGGCTACAATGGCTAGATTTTTACTTGGCTTAAACCGGGAGATCCATGATAAGGTAGAGATGCAGCATTATGTGGAATTGGAAGATATGGTGCATATGGCTATCAAAGTGGAACAACAACTCAAGAGAGGGAGTGGGACACGTGCAGGCCATAACTTTAGTTCTACCTCTTGGAAATCAAGTCATGCCAAGCCGCTGGACAAGCCACAAATGCCCAAACCTGAGCCCAAGTCCGCAACCACCAGCCACGTTCCTCAAGGTAAAACTGAAGCCTCTACCTCTAGGAATCGTGATATTAAATGTTTTAGATGTCAAGGCAGGGGCCACATAGCAAGTCAATGTCCAAACAAGCAAGTCATGGTGTTGCAAGCCAATGGTGAAATTGTGACCGATGATGAAGATTCCGACACTGACGACATGCCGCCATTGGAGGTTGTTTCCGAGGAGGAGTATTTAGCCCCTGACGCATTGACATTGGTGGCAAGGAGAGAATTAAGCTTGCAAGTAAAAGGAGTTGATGAAGTACAGCGGGAGAATATCTTTCACACTAGGTGCTACGTTAAAGACAAGGTATGTAGTGTGATTATTGATGGTGGTAGTTGTACTAATGTTGCAAGCACAATTATGGTAGAGAAATTGGGATTGCCCATGGTAAAGCACCCTAGGCCATACAAGTTGCAATGGCTAAATGATAGTGGTGAGATAAGGGTGAACAAGTAAGTGTTAGTTGTATTTCGAATCGGTAAATACGAAGATGAAGTATTGTGTGATGTAGTACCGATGCAAGCGGGACACTTATTGCTAGGGCGTCCATGGCAGTTCGATAGGCAAGTGAAGCATGATGGCTTTACGAACAAGTACTCTTTTGTACTTAATCAACGATCAATCACTCTTGTACCATTGACACCGCAGCAAGTATACGAGGATCAAGTGGGATTACAAAAGGAGAGTGATCAAAAGAAAGAGAGTGAGCAAAAGAAAAAGAGTGAAAATCAGAGAGAGGCCGAGAAAAATGAGAGAGAAAAAGAAAATCAAAGTTCGGTCCTTGAGAGAAAATCAGAGAGAAAACAACAGAATTTCTATGCAAAAGTGAGTGAGATTAAGCGAGCAATGTTTTCAAATCAGCCGATGATTGTACTTTTGTACAAAGAGGCACTTTTAAACACTAACGAACTTGACCTTGCTTTGCCTAGTTCTATTGTTTCTCTTTTGCAGGAGTACGAGGATGTCTTCCCCGAGGAAACACCACATGGGTTACCTCCAATCCGAGGGATTGAACATCAAATTGATTTTGTTCCCGGTGCAACCATTCCAAACCGACCAGCTTATAGGAGCAATCCCGAGGAGACAAAGGAGCTTCAACGGCAGGTAAGTGAATTGTTGGAGAAAGGGCACGTGAGGGAGAGCATGAGCCCATGTGCAGTTCCGGTCTTACTTGTGCCTAAGAAGGATGGGATGTGGAGAACGTGCGTTGATTGCCGAGCCATCAACAACATAACGGTAAAGTATCGTCACCCTATCCCACACTTAGATGATATGTTAGATGAGCTGTATGGTTCTTGCATATTTTCTAAGATTGACTTAAAAAGTGGTTATCATCAAATTAGGATAAAAGAAGGAGATGAATGGAAAACTGCCTTCAAAACAAAATATGGTTTGTATGAATGGTTAGTTATGCCTTTTGGTTTGACTAATGCTCCGAGCACCTTTATGAGACTTATGAACCATGTTTTGCGTGCATTTATAGGCAGATTTGTTGTTGTCTATTTTGATGATATACTTATTTATAGCAAAAACATAGACGATCATGTAGTACATTTGAAATCTGTTTTAGATGTGCTAAGGAAAGAAAGGTTGTTTGCTAATTTAAAGAAGTGCACTTTTTACACCGATAAGCTTGTATTTTTGGGATTTGTATTTCATGGACTTGTTAGTTTCTACCGGCGGTTTGTGAAGGACTTCAGTAGCTTAGCCGCACCGCTTACCGAAGTGATCAAGCAGAACGTTGGGTTTCGGTGGGGAGAAGAACAAGAGAAGGCATTTCAATTAATCAAAGAGAAGTTGACTAACGCGCCTTTGTTGTCTTTACCTAACTTTTCTAAAACGTTTGAAATTGAATGTGATGCTTCAGGTATTGGTATAGGCGCCGTTCTTATGCAAGAAGGACGACCAATTGCTTACTTCAGCGAGAAACTCAATGGGGCAGCCTTAAACTACCCAACTTATGACAAGGAGTTGTATGCATTGGTTCGGGCTTTAGAGACGTGGCAGCACTACCTATGGCCTAAGGAGTTCGTGATTCACACCGATCATGAGTCCTTGAAACACTTGAAGGGCCAACACAAGCTAAACAAAAGGCATGCGCGATAGGTGGAGTTCATAGAGACGTTTCCATACGTCATTCGGTACAAGCAAGGTAAGGAGAATGTAGTCGCCGATGCACTTTCTCGCAGGTATGCCTTACTCTCCACACTTGATGCAAAATTGCTTGGTTTTGAACACATTAAAGAATTATATGCTGAAGACCATGAATTTTGTGAGGAATATCGAGCTTGTGAGAAAATCGCCTCTGGTAAGTTCTTTAGGCTTGATGGATTCCTATTTCGAGAAAATAAGCTATGCGTGCCTAATTGTTCTATGAGGGAGTTATTAGTGCAGGAATCACATGGTGGGGGATTAATGGGACATTTTGGAGTTGCAAAGACTTTAGCTATTTTGCAGGAACACTTCTATTGGCCTCACATGAAACGAGATGTCGAACGGATTTGTGGTAGATGTGTCATATGTAAGCAAGCTAAATCCAAAGTGCAGCCCAACGGTTTGTATACTCCTTTACCAATTCCTAGTGAGCCTTGGATTGATATTTCAATGGATTTTGTGTTAGGATTGCCTAGGACTAAACATGGAAGAGATTCAATTTTTGTGGTTGTGGATAGATTTTCTAAAATGGCACATTTTATTCCATGTCACAAAACGGATGACGCTTCACATGTTGCTGATTTGTTCTTTAGAGAGATTGTGAGATTACATGGCATGCCTAGGACAATTGTTTCAGATAGAGATGCTAAGTTCTTGAGCTATTTTTGGAAGACTTTGTGGTGTAAGTTAGGTACTAAGCTATTGTTTTCCACTACTTGTCATCCACAAACTGATGGTCAAACTGAAGTAGTAAATAGGACTTTGTCTACTCTATTGAGGTCAATCATTAGAAAGAACATCAAGACATGGGAAGAATGTTTACCACATGTTGAGTTTGCATATAATAGAGCTGTTCATTCTGCTACCAAATTTTCGCCATTTGAAATTGTGTATGGGTTTAATCCTTTAACTCCATTGGATTTATCTCCTTTACCTTTGATGGAGCACATTAATTTAGATGGCAAAAAGAAAGCTGATTTTGTGAAGCAGATTCATGAGAAAGCAAGACTCAACATTGAACGTAGAACGGAGCAATATGCCACACAAGCGAACAAGGGACGTCGCAAACTGGTTTTTGAACCCGGAGATTGGGTTTGGCTGCATATGAGAACAGAAAGATTCCCAGCGAAAAGACGTTCCAAATTGCTCCCAAGAGGAGATGGTCCTTTCCAAGTCCTCGAGCGTATCAATGACAACGCTTACAAGCTAGATTTACCTGGTGAGTACAATGTAAGTGCCACTTTTAATGTTACTGATTTAAGTCCTTTTGATGTAGGTGATGATTTGAGGGCAAATCCTTTTCAAGAGGAGGGGAATGATGGAGATCAAGGCACCGCTTCGAAGGATCTTGTTCAAGTACCAATTAGACCGGTTTCGAGAGCACAAGCAAAGAAGTTCAAGGATGTACTCAACGGACTCATCCAAGAGTTATGGGCTCAAGCAAATTCGTGGAGGCCCATTGAGCATGATCCACGTGGGCATCAAAGAATCGTCACCTTGATTCAAGTTCTAGAAGGATCCGGTCAAGGCTAAGAATTGGCAAGAAAAATTTTGGGCCTATTCTAGAAGGATCGTGATGCACGACACAATTTACTAATTAATTATTGCAATTTATTATTTTTGGTATTTTTATATAAAAAAACGTTATTTTAGGTTTAGGTGATTTATTTCCTTGTTTTTAGGTGCATTTAATGCTTTTTAGGTCAAATTTGATTCCTGATATGGTTAGGTATCAATTAGGAGTTTTTTTAGAATATATTTTCTTGTCTGTCAAGTTTTATAGAGCCCTTAAATAGGCTCCTAAGTCTGTAAACGTTTTGGAGAAGACATAATTGAATATTCATAAAACTTGTGAGGTTTATTCTCTTTGGTTCTTTGAAGAACTATTCGAACTTATCGGGATTTCCCGTGGCGTTCATCTTGACTTATCAAACGGAGTTTCCACCACCGTTTGTGGCGTCTTCCTTATACCGAGGTTCTTGTTTGTCATAAACAACGGATCGAGGTCTTCCCTTCGAATCTGTCCATAGAACGATCTTGGGTTCCTTTTCGTTGTTGGGTCTCGTTATTCTTGGCGGGGTTCACATCAGTTGGTCGGGGCAAACCTAAGGGTTCTCAGGATAAGGGGATCAACCGGGAACCTAACCCTGTCCTCTAGGATAGCCATTAATGGGAAGAAAACAGTATTGACGCCTTAGCGCCATTGGATGTCTATATCACCCTCGGGACAATATGCAATATCTACGTCCCCGGGTACATTGAAAGCGGCCCTAAAAGTAGCCAAAGCGGCCTCAGAAGAAAGGAGATAAGAATAACCCATTTCCTACACTAAGATCTCTAAAAAGAAAAGCTACGATCTGTGAGTCCAAAAGAAAGAAAAAGAGAGTAATCAGAGAGGAGAGGGAAGATGACTTACTTGGGGCTCTAAGGAAGAGAAGTCCTGAACTAGAAGAAAGAACGCACAGGGAGAAGCGCTCAGCCAAATGAAAGGTGGGAGATTAGAGGATGCGAAAAGTGAAGAAGAATGCCTGAAGGAGATATATATAGGGGATGGGGGAGGAGTAAATGACAATCAATAAGCCGGTGGTGGGAAACCCAACGAGCCATCGCGTCAACTGCCACACGCGCGACGCCTCGGTTCACGAAACGTCAAGCAATAATGACAGCCTATCAGACTTAATGCGCCTTTTGAGAAGCGCGTTAATGACTGAGGAAATTTCACTGGCCGGGCCATCGACCCCTCAGGTTTCTTGATTCACCCCCGAGAACGGGGGTTGAAACAAGGGGGGGCTAATGTACGGCACCAAACTCCCTAGGCTTGTTGGATTATTAAGGTCCACTAGGGCCCTACTTTCTTGGCACGCTCGGGGGAGGGCATTTTGATCTTAGCCGCACACACGGGCTGTCCGAGCCTGCATCATCCCCCGAGGATACTTCCCGGGGAAGTTCTATTATGCCCGGGAAATCTACGACTGAGCATTTGCGACCAAGAATTGTATCCGCCTAGCGTCAGAGAGTGGGAACCAATTCCAAGGCCACTCCCACCTAAACACCCACCTATAACCATCTGTATTGGACCTCCAAATGCACTAGCGTCAGGCGTAATCATCACTGTCCCACTAGCATCTCACTATAAATACAAGGATCTTGTGGAAGGGGGTGGTTGTTGAAAAACTGGAGAGAAAAAGATAGAGAGAGAGAGGGAGAAAGAAGTCAAAATTGACACAAAGGGATAGAAGAGTTCTCGATCAGTCTCAGCACAAGAACGACCCAGTGTAGGAAATCCAAGCCCACCATACAAATAGATTGTGAGCCCAAGCGAGACACAGCCCAGTAGCCTCGTTCGAAGGCGCGCACACTATTTTTTTGGGAAAGCTCTAATTCGGGTCTGGAGAAGCGGAACAGGAAACGATTTTTTTTTTTTTTTGTCTCTTTTCCTTTTTGTACCAGCCTGATTTTACTTGTAATTTGTGCAGAACAATATTTATAATTTTCTTGAATTATTTTTTTTGAAATTTTTTGAGATTGCTCCAGCATGGGTAACGTACAAAACTGTACTTGATACGAATTTTTTTTTTTTTTTGTTTTTTTGGCCTATCTGGATCCGGTTTGGCCAAAAATAAAGCAAAAATGATGGTTTTTACTTTTTTGAATTTTTTTACTTTCTTTTGGAAAAGCTCTGACTTAGGTCGGGAAAAATTGTATCGAGAACGTAATTTTTTTTATCGCTTTTTCTTTTTGTCCCAGCATGATTTGGCATGAAATTTGGGCCGAATGATTTTTTTATTTTTCTTAAAAAATTTTGTAATATTTTTTATAATTTTTGGAGAATGCTCTAGCGTAAGGTAGAAACCGTACTCGGTATGAAAAAATTTTATCACTTTTTCAGCCTATCCTGATCCAGTTAGGACAAAATTAAAGCAAGGATATTTTTTAATTTTTTGAATTTTTTTACAACTTTTTTGGGAAAGCTCTAACTTGGGTCGGCATAAACGGTACCAAGAGCGAAATTTTTTTTTTTTTTTTTTTATCTCTTTTTCTTTTTGTCTCAGCCCGATTTTATATGAAATTTGGGCAGAATAAAATTTTTAGTTTTTTTGAATTTTTTAATATTTTTTTGAAATTTTTAGAGAATGCTCTAGCATGGATAAGGTAGAAACTGTACCCGGTTGGAAAAAAATATTTTCGTTTTTTTGGCTAATCCCTATCAGGTTTGGCCAGAAATAAAGCATGAATGATATTTTTTAATTTTTTGAATTTTTTTGTTTTTTGTTTTGGAAAGCTCTAACTTGGGTCTGGAGAAACGGTATTGAGAACGAAATTTTTTTTATCTCGTTTTCTTTTTGTCCCAACCCGATTGGGCATGAAATTTGGGTAGAATAACATTTTTTTTTTAAAATTTTTTTAATATTTTTTTTAAATTTGTTTGAGAATGTTCTAGTCGGGATAAGGTAGAAACTGTACTCAGTACGAACATATATATATATATATATATATATTTTTTTTTTGTTTTTTTGGCCTATCTGGATCCAGTTTGGCCAGACATATAGCAGGAATGATTTTTTTAATTTTTTTTAGTTTTTTTTTGAATTTTTTTTAGAATGCTCTGGCATGGGTAAGGTAGAAACTGTACTCGGTACAAAAAATGCTTTTTTTTTTTTTTGGCTTATCTGGATCCGGTTTGGCCAAAAATAAAGCAAAAATGATGGTTTTTAATTTTTTGAATTTTTTTGGGAAAGCTCTAATTTAGGTCGGGAGAAATGGCACTGGAAACGTAATTCTTTTTATTGCGTTTTCTTTTTGTCCCAGCCCGATTTGGCATGAAATTTGGGCAGAATAATATTTTTAAATTTTTTTTTTAAATTTCGTTGTTTTGTTTTTTTAATTTTTGGAGAATGCTCTAGCGTGGGTAAGGAAGAAAGTGTACTCAGTACGAAAAAATGTTATCACTTTTTCGGCTTATCCCAATCCGGTTAGGACAAAATTAAAGCAAGAATGATGTTTTTGAATTTTTTTACTACTTTTTTGGGAAAGCTCTAACTTGGGTTGGCATAAATGGTGTCAGGAACGAAATTTTTTATATCTCTTGATGATGTGTTAAATCAGTTGGTTGAACACTTCGGTTTCGGTGGGCTACGGCGGTAGCGAAGGCCTGAAAAGAAGAAACAATTAAGGGGTGACCGGGGTGGACCGGTCAAATACCCTCCGATGATAAAGTTAGTTTTCTAATAAGGAAAATGTAGTTGCAACTTTTCGGGAGTAATATCTCAGAATTTCATCATACCTTTGCATGGTTCAGTCCGGTCTTTATATAGGGTATTTTGGGGCGGTTATTGGTTCGGATAACTTCCCCCAGATTCTTGGAATCCAGACCTCAACTGCTATTGAAAACATAACCGTTGCTGGAAGTTACATACTTGGGAGGAATTGACGGTGATGAACACGTGTTGATTACCCGCTCCAGAATTTGTTAAGTGTTGTGTGGTCGTCCATGTGCAAATGCCTATGGACGACCCTTTTTCATGCCGTTGTTTGGTCGTCCATCTGCTTCGCATATGGACGACTCTTTCGACTTGGTTATGAGGTTTATTCAATTGGTCAACTTCAAGTCATAACACTCGTCCGTGTCATGCCCATGATCCCTATGGAAGGGACAATATTTATTCTTATTGCGATTGTTAGGATCTCCCTTCATCTTCTCTGGCCACTTCAAAGAAGGATCATCCTTGATCTACATGAGCACTTGATCGAGTGGGGCATTCAATGGTGTGTAATTCTGACTCCTTGCTGATGGGCCTGCCTTCCTGTTATCCCTGTCTCGATCCTTATTATCTTCCGTTCGTCCCTTCCTTGGACGAGGCCCTTGATCAGAGTGACGCGTGGGGTTGACTTCCATTCTTTCAACTCTCTTCCTCTTCTTAGCTATGATGGCACTGTCTGTGGGGAGCGTAAGTTGTTTTACGATTTGGCTTTCTGCAACAAAAGGTTGAATGGTTCGGACTAGGTCAAGGGCTACAAGCCCAAGCCTTCAGGGAAGTAGAGACACTTCAAGCAATCTCCATCGCAATCGCCAATCAGCACCTGTCATGCAGTCGCCTTCCATCCAACACATGCAATCCATGGCGGCCGCAATGGCGGAGTTAACTCGCCAGAACCGAGAATTGACTAGGGAGATGGAGAGGCAGCGCCGTGAAGGACATGCTGAGAGACTGTCCCAAAGTCAAGAAGATAGAGGAGGAAGTGCTGAGCCCGAGGCTCAGTCAAGAGGCACCACTTCGCAAAGGGTGCCACATTTGGAGAAGGAAATGGATCAGATGAGGAAGGTTATGGATGAGATGAGGCATTTCGTTGGAAGGGATCATAAAGATGAAAAATTGAAAGCAAAGATGGAAAAGTCATCACGGCCCCTACTCGGAGAAATAAGGGTTATCATCGGTGGGACATCGATAGGACAATCTTCCAAGGCAAAGAAGATGTATCTCAAAGCAGTGCGAAACGTCCAACTCTCTGGACGACCCCCAAGGACGAAGGAAACAGACGAGCCAACCATCTCTTTTACGGACGAAGAAGCTGAGACGATCGATCATCCACACGACGATGCAATTGTCATTACCCTACTCATAGCAGGTTACAGAACCAGGAGGGTGTTGGTAGATAATGGAAGCTCAGCAGATATATTGTATTATTCTGCCTTCCAGCAGATGAGGCTTGGACGAGATCAGTTTCGTCCAGCTTGTTCGCCACTGATAGGATTTGGAGGAATGAAAGTGCAGCCCGTAGGTACCATTACCTTGTCTGTAGTAGTAGGGTCATACCCGCAGCAGATAACTAAGGAAGTAAATTTCCTTGTGGTGGATTATTCATCATCATACAATGCCATCATTGGAAGACCAACCTTGAACAGTTGGAAGGCGATAACATCCACCTACCATCTATCAGTAAAATTCCCTACGGAAAGTGAGATTGGGTAAGTGCAAGGAGATCAGTTGGCAGCCAGAGAATGTTATCTAGCCATGTTGGCTATGGACGAGCAGATGCAGACTATGAGTATAGAAGAAAGAAAAATTGTTGTAGAACCGATAGAAGTATTGGAAGATGTTTCATTATAAGAAAATGATCCTGAGAAATTCACTAGAATTGGAACAAGCATGAAGGAGAAGGCGAAAGAAGACCTCGTCCAGTTTCTAAAAAAGAATGCCGATGTTTTTGCATGGAGTCATGACGACATGCCTGACATTGATCCAAGTGTAATCACTCATCGACTGAACATGTCCCCTTCTTCTAAACCTGTTCGTCAAAAGAAGAGGGTGTTCTTCCCTAAACGAGAGAAGGCTATCAAGGAAGAGGTTCAAAAACTAATCACAGCACAGTTCATCCGAGAAGTCTATTACCCGGATTGGTTGGCAAATGTAGTGATGGTAAAAAAAGCAAATGGCAAATGGAGGATGTGCGTTGACTTCACTGATTTGAACAAGGCTTGCCCCTAAGGATAGTTATCCCTTGCCTCGTATTGATCAACTGGTTGATTCTACAGTTGGCCATCAACTGTTGAGTTTCATGGACGCCTTCTCAGGATATAGTCAGATAAAGATGGACGAGGCAGACCAGAAAAAGACATCTTTTATTACCAGTCAAGGTTTGTTTTGTTACAAGGTGATGCCCTTCAGTCTGAAGAATGCAGGGGCAACTTACCAAAGGTTGGTGAATCATATGTTTCATCCACAGATAGGACGGAATGTAGAGGTATATGTGGATGACATGCTTGTGAAGAGCTTAGATGAGGGAAGCCACTTAGATGAGTTCAAGAGACTTTTGAAACACTTAGGTGGTACAAGATGAAGCTAAACCCAAGTAAATGTGCATTCAGAGTATCGTCAGGAAAGTTTCTAGGATTTATGGTTTCAGAGAGAGAAATTGAGGCAAATCCAGATAAAATCCAAGCCATACTGAACATGGAACCACCGAAGAACATCAAGGAAGTCCAATCCCTAACTGGACGAGTTGCAGCTTTGAACATGCTTGTCTCAAAAGCCACTAATAAGTGTCCCCATATGCAGTAAGTTCAGCTTTGATTAGGGAGGAAGAAAAAGTGTAAAAGCCTATGTATTATACTAGCCGAGCATTGAGAGGAGCGGAAGGAAGGTACCCATTGATAAAGAAGTTAGCCTTCGCGCTAATAACCGCATCTAGGAAGTTAAGACACTACTAAGGTCATGTCATCATTGTCATGACTGATCATCCACTCAAGAAGGCAATGAACAAACTTGAAGCTGCAGGACGATTAATTCAATGGGCAGTTGAGCTCAGTGAGTTTGACATTCGGTACCAACCGAGGAATGCAATAAAAGCTCAAGCCCTGGCAGATTTCATTGCAGAATTCATGCCAAGTTATGAGAACTTGGATGAGAAAGAAGACAGTAAAAAATGGGCCGTCCATGTAGACGGGTCATCTATACTGTATACAGGAGGTATAGGAGTTGTTTTGCAGTCACCAGAAGGAGATTAAATTGAACTACAAGGCTCGTTTGCAATACCAGACAACTAACAATGAGGTGGAGTACGAGACCCTTCTTAAAGGGTTGGAGTTGGCTAAATCTGTGGAAGCAAGCTCAGTACTCGTCCTAAGAGACTCACAGTTGGTCATAAGCCAAGTAAATGGAACATGTGAAGCCAAGGAAGATAGAATGATGAAATTCTGAGATATTACTTCCGAAAAGTTGGAACTACATTTTCCTTGTTAGAGAACTAACTTTATCATCGAAGGGTATTTGGCCAGTCCACCCCGGTCACCCCTTAATTGTTTCTACTTTTCAGGCCTTCGCTACCGCCGTAGCCCACCGAAACCGAAGTGTTCAACCAACAAAATTAACACATCATCATCTCTTTTTCTTTTTGTCTCAGCCCGATTTGGTATAAAATTTGGGCAAAACAATATTTTTAATTTTTTTAAATATTTTTTTTGAAATTTTTGGAGAATGCTCTGGCATGGGTAAGGTAGAAACTGTACTCGATACGAAAAAAATATTATCGTTTTTTTTCCCAATCCTAGTCAGGTTTGGCCAGAAATAAAGCAAGAATGATATTTTTCAATGCTTTGAATTTTTTCGCTTTTTCTTTGGAAGGCTCTAACTTGGGTTGGGAGAAACGGTACCGAGAATGAAATTTTTTTTTTATCTCTTTTTCTATTTGTCCCAACCCAGTTTCGCATGAAATTTGGGTAGAATGATATTTTTTATTATTTTGAATTTTTTAAATATTTTTTTTGAATTTTTTTTGAAAATGCTCTAGCCCGGATAAGGTAGAAACTATACTCGATACAATTTTTTTTTTTGTTTTTTCCTTTTTCGGCCTATCTGGATCTAGTTTGGCGAGACATAAACCAGGAATGATGTTTTCTAAATTTCTGAGTTTTTTTAATATTTTTTCTGGAAAGCTTTAATTTGGTCGGGAGAAGCGGAACCGGAAACAATTTTTTTTTTTTTTTTTTAAATCCCTTTTCCTTTTTGTCCCAGCCCAATTTTACTTTTAATTAGTGGAGAACATTATTTATAATTTTTTTGAATTTTTGAATTAATGTTTTTGAAATTTTTTGAGAATGCTCTAGCATGGGTAATTAGAATCTGTACTTGGTACGAAAAATGTTTTTTTTTTTTTTTTTTTTTTTTTTTTTTTTTTTTTTTTTTTCACTTTTTTGGTCTATCCGGATTCGGTTTGGCCAAAAAGAAAGCAAAAATGACAGTTTTTGTTTTTTTGAATTTTTTTACTAATTTTTTTGGAAAAAAGCTCTGACTTAGGTCGGGAGAGTTGGTATCGGGAATGTAATTTTTTTATCGCTTTTTCTTTTTCTCCCAATGCAATTTGGCTTGAAATTTGGGTAGAATGATATTTTTAATATTTTTTAAAATTTTGTAATATTTGTTTTTTTATTTTTGGAGAATGCGCGTGGATAAGGTAGATACTGTACTCGTTACGAAAAAATTTTATCACTTTTTCAGTCTATTCCGATCTGGTTAAGACAGAATTAAAGCAAGAATGATATTTTTAGTTTTTTGAAAATTTTTACTACTATTTTGGGAAAGCTCTAACTTGGGTTGCCATAAACGGTACTGAAAACGAAATTTTTTGTAATCACTTTTTCTTTTTGTGTCAGCCCGATTTGGTATGAAATTTGGGTAGAACAATATTTTTAATACTTTTGAATTTAAAAAAAAAATTTTTGAAATTTTTGGAGAATGCTCTAGCATGGATAAGATAGAAACTGTACTCGGTACGAAAAAAATATTATCGCTTTTTTGGCCAATTCCTTTTAGGTTTGGCCAGAAATAAAGCAAGAATGATATTTTTTAATTTTTTGAATTTTTTTGCTTTTTCTTTGGAAAGCTTTAACTTGGGTTGGGAGAAATGGTACCGAGAACGAAATTTTTTTTTATCTCTCTTTCTTTTTGTCCCAACCAGATTTGGCATGAAATTTGGGTAGAATGATAGTTTTAATTTTTTTGATTTTTTAATAATTTTTTGGAATTTTTTTTGAAAATGCTCTGGCCCGGATAAGGTAGAAACTGTACTCGGTACAAATTTTTTTTACCATTTCAGCCTATCTGTATCCAGTTTGGCCAGACATACAACAAGAATGATGTTTTTTAATTTTTTGAGTTTTTTTACTTTTTTTTTTTTGGAAAAGCTCTGACTTAGGTCGGGAGAAATGGTACCGAGAACGTAATTTTTTTTTTATCGCTTTTTCTTTTTGACCCAGCAAGATTTGGCATGAAATGTGGACAGAATGATATTTTTTATTTTTTTTAAACTTTTGTAATATATTTTTTTTAATTTTTGGAGAATGATCTAGCGTGGATAAGGTAGAAACTGAACTCGGTACGAAAAAAATATTATCATTTTTTTGGCCAATTCCTATCAGGTTTGGCCAGAAATAAAGCAAGAATGATATTTTTTAATTTTTTGAATTTTTTTCCTTTTTCTTTAGAAAGCTCTAACTTGGATCGGGAGAAATGGTACCGAGAACGAAAATTTTTTAATCTCTCTTTCTTTTTGTCCCAACCAGATTAGACATGAAATTTGGGTAGAATGATATTTTTTATTTTTTTGAATATTTTGAATATTTTTTTGAATTTTTTTAGAATGCTCTGGCCCGGATAAGGTAGAAACTGTACTTGGTACAATTTTTTTTTTTTTTTTTTTTTATAACTTTTTTGGCCTATCTGTATCCAGTTTGGCCAGACATAAAGCAGGAATAATGTTTTTTAATTTTTTGAGTTTTTTAACTATTTTTTTGGAAAAGCTCTGACTTAGGTCAGGAGAAATGGTACCGCGAACGTAATTTTTTTTATCATGTTTTCTTTTTCTCCCAGCAAAATTTGGCATGAAATTTTTAATTTTTTTTTTAATTTTTGTAATATTGTTTTTTTAATTTTTGGAGAATGCTCTAGCGTGGGTAAGGTAGAAACTGTACTCGGTACGAAAAAATTTTATAAGTTTTTTGGCCTATCCCGATCCGGTTAGGACAGAATTAAAGCAAGAATGATGTGTTTTAATTTTTTGAATTTTTTTACTACTTTTTTCAGAAAGCTCTAACTTGGGTCAGCATAAACGATACCGAAAACGAAAAATTTTTTTTTATCACTTTTCGTTTTTGTCCCAGCCCAATTTGGAATGAAGTTTGGAAAATGCTCTAGCATGGGTAAGGTAGAAACTGTACTCGGTATGAAAAAAATATTATCACTTTTTTGGCCAATTCCTGTTAGGTTTGGCCAGAAGTAAAGCAAGAATGATATTTTTTAATTTTTTGAATTTTTTTGCTTTTTCTTTGGGTCAGGAGAAACGGTACCGAAAACGAAATTTTTTGTATCCCTTTTTCACTTTGTCCCAACACGATTTGGTATAAAATTTGGGTAGAATGATATTTTTTTTTTTTTTGAATATTTTTGAGATTGCTTTGGCCATGATAAAGTAGAAACTGTACTCGGAATGAAATTTTTTTTTTTTTTATTTTTTTCCTTTTTCGTCCAGCTGGATCCAGTTTGGCCAGACATAAAGCAGGAATGATGTTTTTTAATTCTTTGAGTTTTTTTACTATTTTTTTGGGAAAGCTCTAATTCAGGTCCGGAGTATCGGAACCGGAAACCTTTTTTTTTTTTGTTTTTTTTGTCTCTTTTCCTTTTTGTCCCAGCCTGATTTTACTTGTAATTTGTGCAGAACAATATTTATAAATATTTTGAATTTTTGACTTAGGTCGGGAGAAATTGTATCAGGAACGTAATTTTTTTTATCGCTTTTCATTTTGTCCCAGTGCAATTTGGCATGAAATTTCGGCAGAATGATATTTTTAAATTTTTTTTTAATTATTGGAGAATGCTTTAGCGTGGGTAAGGTAGAAACTATAATCGGTACGAAAAAATTTTAACACTTTTTCGGCCTATCCTGGTCCGGTTTGGCAAGAAATAAAGCAAAAAATGATGGTTTTTAATTTTTTGAATTTTTTTTGGGAAAGCTCTATCTTAGGTCGGGAGAAATGGTACCGGGAACGTAACTTTTTTTATCGCTTTTTCTTTTTGTCCCAGCCTAATTTGACATGAAATTTGGGCAGAATGATATTTTTAATTTTTTTTTTTAAATTTTGTAATATTTTTTAAAAATTTTTGGTGAATGCTTTAGCATGGGTAAGGTAGAAACTGTACTCGGTAAGAAAAATGTTTTATTTTTTATTTTTTTGGCCTATCCAGATCCGGTTTGGCCAAAAATAAAGCAAAAATGATGGTTTTTAATTTTTTGAATTTTTTTACTATATTTTTGGAAAAGCTCTGACTTAGGTCGGTAGAAATGGTACCGGGAACGTAATTTCTTTTTATCGCTTTTACTTTTTGTCCCAGCAAGATTTGGCATGAAATTTGGACAGAATGATATTTTTATTTTTATTTTAATTTTTGTAATATTTTTTTTTAAATTTTTGGAGAATGCTCTAGCATGGATAAGGTGGAAACTGTACTCGGTACAAAAAAATTTTATCAGTTTTTTGGCCTATTTCGATCCGGTTAGTACATAATTAAAGCAAGAATTATATTTTTTAATTTTTTGAATTTTTTTACTACTTTTTTGGGAAAGCTCTAACGGTACCGGGAACGATATTTTTTTTTATTTCTTTTTCTTTTTGTCTCAACCCGATTCGGTATAAAATTTGGGCAGAACATTATTTTTAATATTTTTAAATTTTTTAAATATTTTTTTTGAAAATTTTGGAGAATGCTCTTACGTGGGTAGGTAGAATTTTTTACTCAGTATGAAAAAAATATTATCGCTTTTTTGGCCAGTCCTTGGCAGGTTTGGCCAGAAATAAAGCAAGAATGATATTTTTTATTTTTTTTTAATATTTTTTGCTTTTTCTTTGGAAAGCTCTAATTTGGATCGGGAGAAACAGTACTGAGAACGAAATTTTTTTTTTTTATCTCTTTTTCTATTTCTCCCAACCCGATTTGGCATGAAATTTGGGTCGAACGATATTTTTTATTTTTTTTGAATTTTTTTCAGAATTCTGTAGGCCGGATAAAGTAGAAACTATACTCGAAACGATTTTTTTTTTTACTTTTTCGGCCTCTTTGTATCCAGTTTGGCCAGACATAAACCAGGAATGATGTTTTTTAATTTTCTGAGTTTTTTAAATATTTTTTTGGGAAAGCTCTAATTTGGGTTGGGAGAGGCGGAACTGGAAATGATTTTTTTTTTTTTTTAATCTCTTTCCCTTTTTGTCCCAGCCCAATTTTACTTGTAATCTGTGCAGAACAATATTTATAATTTTTTTGAATTTTTGAATTATTTTTTTTGAAATTTTTTGAGAATGCTCTAGCATGGGTAAGATAGAAACTATACTCGGTACAAAAAATGTTTTTTTTTTTTTTTTTTTTTTTGTTTTTTTGGCCTAGCAGGATCCAGTTTGGCCATAAATAAAGCGAAAATGATGGTTTTAAATTTTTTGAATTTTTTTACTATTTTTTATCGTTTTTACTTTTTGTCCCAGCCGATTTAGGATAAAATTTGAGCAGAACGATATTTTTATTTTTATTTTTAGTTTTTGTAATATTTTTTTTTCTAATTTTTGGAGAACGCTCTAGCATGGATAAGGTACGATACGAAAAAATTTTATCACTTTTTCGGCCTATCCCGGTCCGGTTTGGCATGAAATAAAGCAAAAATGGCGGTTTTTAATTTTTTGAATTTTTTACTATTTTTTTGGAAAAGCTGTAACTTAGGTCGAGAGAAATGGTACTGGGAACGTAATTTTCTTATCACTTTTTCTTTTTATGCCACACCGATTTGGTATGAAATTTGGGCAGAATGATATTTTTAATTTTTTTTAAAAGTTTTTTTGATATTATTTTTTAAATTTTTGGAGAATGCTCAAGCGTGGGTAAGGTAGGGAACTGTACTCGGTACGAAAAATGTTTTTTTTCGCCTTTTTAGCCAATCCGGATCTGGTTTGGCCAAAAATAAAGCAAAAATGATGGTTTTTAATTTTTTTTCTATTTTTTTGGAAAACCTCTGACTTAGGTCGGGAGAAATGGTACCGGGAACGTAATTTTTTTTTATTGCTTTTCCTTTTTGTCCCAGCAAGATTTGGCACCAAATTAGGATAGAATGAATTTTTTTTTAAATTTTTGTAATATATTTTTTTTAATTTTTGGAGAATTCTCTAGCTTGGGTAAGGTAGAAACTGTATTCGGTACATAAAAATTTAAACAGTTTTTTGGCCTAACCCAATCCAGTTTGTACATAATTAAAGCATGAATGATGTTTTTTAATTTTTTGAATTTTGTTACTACTGTTTTGGGAAAGCTCTAACTTGGGTCGGCACAAACGGTACCGGGAACAAAAATTTTTTTTATCTCTTTTTCTTTTTGTGTCAGACCGATATGGTATAAATTTGGGCAAAACAATGTTTTTGATTTTTTTAAATATTTTTTTTGAAATTTTTGGATAATATTATGTTTTTTTGGCCAAAATATTATCTCTTTTTTGGCCAATCCCAGTCCAGTAAATAAGGCAAAAATGATGGTTTTTATATTTTTGAATTTTTTTACTATTTTTTTGGGAATGCTCTATCTTAGGTCTGGAGAAATGGTACCAGGAATGTACTTTTTTTTATCCGTTTTTCTTTTTGTCCCAGCACGATTTGGCATGAAGTTTGGGCGGAATGATATTTTTTTTAAAAAAATTTTGTAATATTTCTTTTTTAATTTTTGGAGATTGCTCTAGAGTGGGTAAAGTTGAAACTGTACTCAGCACGAAAATATTTTATCACTTTTTTGGCCTTTCCCTGTCCTGTTTTGGCAAGAAATAAAGCTAAAATGAAGGTTTTTTAATTTCTTGAATTTTTTTGCTGTTATTTTGGGAAAGCTCTAACTTAGGTCGGGAGAAATGGTATTGGGAACATAATTTTTTTTATCGCTTTTACTTTTTGTCCCAGCTCGATTTGGCATCAAATTTGGGTAGAATGATATTTTTAATTTTTGTAACATTTTTTTTTTAAATTTTTGGAGAATGCTCTAGCTTGGGTAAAGTAGAAGCTGTACTCGGTACGAAAAAATATTATCTCTTTTTTGGCCAATCCCTATCAGGTTTGACCAAAAATAAAACAAGAGTGATATTTCCTATTTTTTTGAAATTTTTTACTATTTTTTTGGGAAAGATCTAATCTGGGTCGGGAGAAGCAGTGCCGGAAACGATTTTTTTTTTTTTTTTTTTTTAATCTCTTTTCATTTTTGTCCCAGCCTGATTTTACTTGTAATTTGTGGAGAATGATATTTATACTTTTTTTTAATTATTCTTTTTGAAATTTTTTGAAAATGCTCTAGCGTGGGTAAGGTAGAAACCGTACTCGGTACGAAAAATATTTTTTTCGCTTTTTTGGCCTATCCAGATCTGGTTTTGCCAAAAATAAAGCAAAATTGATGGTTTTTAATTTTTTTGAATTTTTGAATTTTTTTTTTGGGAAAGTTTTAACTTGGGTCGGGAGAAATGGTATCGGGAACGTAATTTTTTTCATCGCTTTTTCTTCTTGTCACAGCCCGATTTGGCATGAAATTTGAGCAGAATGATATTTTTTATTTTTTTTAATTTGTGTAATATTTTTTTTTAATTTTTCGATAATGCCGTAGAGTTGGTAAGGTAGAAATTTTACCTGGCACGAAAAAATTTTTATTAGTTTTTTCAGTCTGTCCTAGTCCGGTTTGGCAAGAAATAAAGGGAAAATGATGGTTTTTAATTTTTTGAATTTTTTTACAATTTTTTTTGGAATGCTCTAACTTAGGTCGGGAGAAATGGTACCGGGAATGTAATTTTTTTTATCACTTTTTCTTTTTGTCCTAGCACGATTTGGCATGAAATTTGGGCAGAATGATATTTTTAATTTTTTTTTTAATTTTTGTAATATTTTTTTTTTGAGTTTTGGAGAATGCTCTAGCGTGGATAAGGTAGAAACTGTACTCGGTACGAAAAAATTTTATCACTTTTTCAGCCTATCCCGATCTGGTTAGGATAGAATTAAAGCAAGAATGATGTTTTTTAAAATTTTGAATTTTTTTACTACTTTTTCGGGAATGCTCTAACTTTGGCCGGCATAGACGGTACGGGGAATGAAATTTTTTTTCTCTTTTTCTTTTTGCCTCTACCCGATTTGGTATGAAATTTGGACAGAACAATATTTGTAATTTTTTTGAATTTTTTAAATATTTTTTTTTGAAATTTTTGCAGAATGCTCTAACACGGATAAGGTAGAAACTGTACTCGGTTCGAAAAAAATATTACCGCTTTTTTGGCCAATCCCTGTCAGGTTTGGCCAGAAATAAAGCAAGGATGATATTTTCGACCTATCTGGATCCATTTGGCCAGACATAAAGCAGAAAGATGTTTTTTAATTTTTTGAGTCTTTTTACTATTTTTTTGGAAAAGCTCTAATTTGGGTCGGGAGAAACGGCACTGGAAATGAATTTATTTTTTATTTTTTATTTTATCTCTTTTCCTTTTTGTCCTAGCCCAATTTTACTTCAAATTTGTGCAGAACAGTATTTATAATTTTTTTGAAATTTTGAATTTGTTTTTTTGAAATTTTTTGAGAATGCTCTAGCATGGGTATGGCAGAAATTGTACTCGGTACGAAAAAAAATTCTCGCTTTTTTGGCCAATCCCTGTCACGTTTGGCCAGAAATAAAGTAAGAATGATATTTTTTTAATTTTTTTGCTTTTTCTTTGGAACGCTCTAACTTGGGTCGGGAGAAACGGTACCGAGATCCAAATTTTTTTTTATCTCTTTTTCTTTTTATCCCAACCCGATTTCGCATAAAATTTGGGGAGAACGATATTTTTTATTTTTTAATATTTTTTGAATTTTTTTTAATAATGTTCCAGCCTAGATAAGGTAGAAACTGTACTCGGTTTTTTTTTACCCTTTTTTTGGGAACACTCTAACTTAGGTCGGGAGAAATGGGGTCCGGGAATGTAATTTTTTTTATCAATTTTTCCTTTTGTCCCAGCCCGATTTAGCGTTAAATTTGGGCAGAAAAATATTTTTTATTTTTAAAAATTTTTGTAATAATTTATTATTATTATTATTATTATTTTCAGAATGCTGTAGCGTGAGTAAGGTAGAAACTGTATTCGGTACGAATAATTTTTTGAATTTTTTTACTATTTTTTTGAGAATGCTCTAACTTTGGTCGGGAGAAATGGTACCTGGAACGTAATTTTTTTTTTATCTCTTTTTCTTTTTGTCCCAGCATGATTTTTCATGAAATTTTGGCAGAATGATATTTTTAATTTTTAAACATTTTTGAAATAATTTTTTTTTGTCGGAGAATGCTCTAGCGTGGTAAAGTAGAAACAGCACTCGGTACGAAAAAAGTTTATCACTTTTTCAGCCGATCCCGATCCAGTTAGGACAGAATTAAAGCAACAATGATATTTTTTAAATTTTTTGAATTTTTTTACTTCTTTTTTAGGAAAGCTCTAACTTGGGTTGGCATAAATGGTTCTAGGAACGAAATTTTTTTTTATCTCTTTTTCTTTTTTTCTCAGCCCGATTTCGTATGAAATTTGGACAGAACAATATTTGTAATTTTTTGTAATTTTTGGAGAATGCTCTTGCATGTGTAAGGCAGAAACTGTACGCAGTACGAAAAAAATATTATCGCTTTTTTGGCCAATCCCTGTCAAGTTTGGCTAGAAATAAAACATGTGATGGAGATCAAGGCACCGCTTCGAAGGATCTCGTTCAAGTACCAATTGGACCGGTTTCGAGAGCACAAGCAAAAAAGTTCAAGAATGTACTCAACGGACTCATCCAAGAGTTATGGGGTCAAGCAAATTCGTGGAGGCCCATTGAGCATGATCCACGTGGGCATCAAAGAATCGCCACCTTGATTCAAGTTCTAGAAGGATCCGGTCAAGGCTAAGAATTGGCAAGAAATATTTTGGGCCTATTCTAGAAGGACCGTGATGCACGACACAATTTACTAATTAATTATTGCAATTTATTATTTTTTGTATTTTTATGTAAAAAAACGTTATTTTAGGTTTAGGTGATTTATTTCCTTGTTTTTAGGTGCATTTAATGCTTTTTAGGTCAAATTTGATTCCTGATATGGTTAGGTATCAATTAGGAGTTTTTTTAGAATATATTTTCTTGTCTGTCAAGTTTTATAGAGCCTTTAAATAGGCTCCTAAGTCTGTAAACGTTTTTGGAGAAGACATAATTGAATATTCATAAAACTTGTGAGGTTTATTCTCTTTGGTTCTTTGAAGAACTATTCGAACTTATCGGGATTTCCCGTGGCGTTCATCTTGACTTATCAAACGGAGTTTCCACCACCGTTTGTGGCGTCTTCCTTATACCGAGGTTCTTGTTTGTTATAAACAACGGGTCGAGGTCTTCCCTTCGAATCTGTCCATAGAACGATCTTGGGTTCCTTTTCGTTGTTGGGTCTCGTTATTCTTGGCGGGGTTCACATCAACATGAATGATATTTTATAATTTTTTTCAATTTTTTTGTTTTTTTTTTTTGGAATGCTCTAACTTGGGTCGGGAGAAACGATACTGAGAACGAATATTTTTTTTTTTTTTATCTCTTTTTCTTTTTGTCCGAACCCGATTTGGCATGAAATTTGGGTAAAACAATATTTGTTATGTTTTTTAATATTTTTTTTGAATTTTTTTGAGAATGCTCTAGCACGGATAAGGTAGAAACCGTACTTGGTACGAAATTTTGTTTTTTTTTTTTTTTTTCTTTTTCGGCCTATCTGGATCCAGTTTGGCTGGACATAAAGCAGAAATGGTGTTTTTTTTTTTTTTAATTTTTTGAGTGTTTTTACTATTATTTTGGGAAAGCTTTGACTTGGGTCGCTATAAATGGCACTGAAAATGAAATTTTTTTAATCACTTTTTCTTTTTGTCCCAACTCGATTTCGCATAAAATTTCGGCAGAACGATATTTTTTATTTTTTTAATATGTTTTTGAATTGTTTTTAGAATGCTCTTGCCTGGATAAGTTTGAAACAGTACTCGGTATGTTTTTACTATTTTTTTGGGAATGCTCTAACTTAGACCGGGAGAAATGGTGCTGGGAACGTAATTTTTTTTATCGCCTTTCCTTTTTGTCCCAGCCCGAGTTAGCATGAAATTTGGGCAGAATGATATATATATATATATATATATTTTTTTTTTTTAATTTTTTTTTGTGTGACACGTTTTTTTTAAAATTTTGGAGAATGCTGTAGTGTGGGTAAGGTAGAAACTGTACTCAGTACGAATAATTTTTTATCACTTTTTTGGCCTATTTCAGTCCGATTTGGCATGAAATAAAGCAAAAATTATGGTTTTTAATTTTTTGAATTTTTTTATTATTTTTTTGAGAATCCTCTAACTTAGGTCGGCAGAAATGGTACTGGAACGTAAATTTTTTTATCGCTTTTTCTTTTTGTCCCAGCACGATTTGGCATGAAATTTGGGTCGAATGATATTTTTAATTTTTTTTTTAATTTTGTAATTTTTTGTTAAATTTTTGGTGTAAGGGCATAATTTGTAATGGACCCTTAGCAATAGAATTTATAGAAATGCGGGTAAACGGGCTAGGCATTAACAATACAGATAACGGATGATGCAAAATCAACACAATGATAACAAAGTGACCTTACTGGGGGTTTTCTGTGGGGATCAGGACCATCCCCTCGGTTAGGTGTTGGTAGTGGGCCTTTGAAATGGTTTTGGATAAGTATTTGTGAGGATCCTGATAATTTTGGTTAAGTGTTTGTGAAGTATATCCCTCCTCGGCCTCCTCCAAGAATCTATTATTCTTATAGTTGATATATATGCCTCTCCCCTTTTTTCCTAGGGCTCCCCCCCTTTATGTTGAGAAATCTCTTGGTTATATAGTATTTTCTTTAGTTAATCTCAGCCATTCATTTGTCAATTATCTGAACTCTGTGTACATGAATCTGTCCCATCATCTGCGATTGCAAGCTTTATATTAGTTCTAAGCCACCTTTGCAGACTTTCTAATAGTTGAAGTGACCGAAGCATTAGGGCTTGTAGGTCACCTCACCATTAAGGCAGTTAGAATGTTAGTAACATTTATTTAATAGATGAAGGATATTTTTCCCTTTATCGAAGTCGGTGTGCCGAGGATGTAGTCATCCTCGGCGAGGCCCTTGGATAACTTGGGCTCTTTCCCATTATCCTCGGCCATTGCATTATCCTCGATGCGGGCCTTGGGCCGCAGTTAGTGGGCCAACGTGGTTAATGCGATAGGGCCCCACAATAGCCCCTCAAAATTCTGCTGCACGTCTCCTTGGGCGGTGAGGAGGATTTTGACTTCCTCAGCGTTTTTTCGCGCCCTGTTGAACTTTGCGTTTCTGTTAGTGTTACCATTACTTCAACTGCTTTTGTAATTTCCTTTTGGCGCTAAGGGGCCGTCTGAGAAATCTTTTCCTTGTTTTTTACAAGTTTTTCTTTTTTCAGAGTGTACTTTCTTGTCTGAGTTTCTTATGAATTGTAGGTTTGAGTCGCTTGTGCTTAAGCACCCAATTTCTCGTTTTATCATCTGAAGTATCTGGTTTCCCCATGAGGCTTGGGTCCGAGGACCATGCAATGCCTTGGTTCTGTCCAGTACCTAGTTTTCTTGTTTTACATCTGAAGTATCTAATTTCCCCATGAGACTTGGGTCTGAGGACCATGCAATGCCTTGATTCTGTCCAGTACCTAGTTTTCTCATTTTATCATCTGAAGTATCTGGTTTCCCCATGAGGCTTGGGTCCGAGGACCATGAAATGCCTTGGTTCTGTCCAGTACCTAGTTTTCTCGTTTTATATCTGAAGTATCTGGTTTCCCCATGAGGCTTGGGTTCGAGGACCATGCAATGCCTTGATTCTGTCCAGTACCTAGTTTTCTCATTTTATTATCTGAAGTATCTGGTTTCCCCATGAGGCTTGGGTCTGAGGACCATGCAATGCCTTGGTTCTGTCCAGTACCTAGTTTTCTCGTTTTACATCTGAAGTATCTGGTTTCCCCATGAGGCTTGGGTCCGAGGACCATGCAATGCCTTGGTTCTGTCCAGTACCTAGTTTTCTCGTTTTATATCTGAAGTATCTGGTTTCCCCATGAGGCTTGGGTTCGAGGACCATGCAATGCCTTGATTCTGTCCAGTACCTAGTTTTCTCATTTTATTATCTGAAGTATCTGGTTTCCCCATGAGGCTTGGGTCTGAGGACCATGCAATGCCTTGGTTCTGTCCAGTACCTAGTTTTCTCGTTTTACATCTGAAGTATCTGGTTTCCCCATGAGGCTTGGGTCCGAGGACCATGCAATGCCTTGGTTCTGTCCAGTACCTAGTTTTCTCGTTTTACATCTGAAGTATCTGGTTTCCCCATGAGGCTTGGGTTCGAGGACCATGCAATGCCTTGGTTCTGTCCAGTACCTAGTTTTCTCGTTTTACATCTGAAGTATCTGGTTTCCCCATGAGGCTTGGGTCCGAGGACTATGCAATGCCTTGGTTCTGTCCAGTGTCTAGTTTTCTCGTTTTATCATCTGAAGTATCTGGTTTCCCCATGAGGCTTGGGTCCGAGGACCATGCAATGCCTTGGTTCTGTCCAGTACCTAGTTTTCTCGTTTTATCATCTGAAGTATCTGGTTTCCCCATGAGGCTTGGGTCCGAGGACCATGCAATGCCTTGGTTCTGTCCAGTACCTAGTTTTCTCGTTTATTTTATCTATTTATTCGTAGCTGTTTAATTCTACATTACTATAATTTACAATAAGCATTAAATAATTACACTATTCAAGCAGAATAATAATAATAAATGCAGGCTGGAGTTGGTGGAGGATAAGACCTTGCCGTGTTTTGCCTCTTCGTTTGATGTGACTCTTCTGATTACGAGGCATCTCCTGGGTTGTCCTAGTAACGTGTTCTGATACTTCGGTGTCTTCTCGTTTAATGAGGCGCCTCCTCATTAATGCTAGCCATGGATCTACGAGGATCTAACGGTTGATTGGCCCCTTGGAACTTGTGGCGGAATTATTGCCTCCGGAAATCTCTCCCTGGATTTATTGTGGATTGGCCCTCATCAATATTCCGCCCTCTATATAAGGCGTTTCTAGGGCAACCTTCTCCTTCACACTTTGACAAACATCCATCTTAAACTTCTTCCAAAAATATCGCCTAAAAAGGTTCTGCCAAACATAGCCGTTCGAGCCCCTTCAAATGAGTTGGCCCTTGGAAAGGGCGATCTCGGGAATGCACAGCCCCTATCAGGAGCCGAGGATGGCACTCCGACCCTGGACGTCACATTGGGGTTGGAGTAGGGGAAATCTAAAAGTTCTCCTTCTTTTCAACCTAACCAGAGGAGGAACCCTCCTTGCCGTCTGGAGGAGGATCCAGGAAGAACGTAACCACCTTCCCTTGGGTATGGGTCATTGACCCTCCAAGCCGGCTGCATTGGGTGTGGGAGAGAAA
Source organism: Quercus glauca (assembly GCA_023736055.1). Lineage (NCBI taxonomy): Eukaryota > Viridiplantae > Streptophyta > Magnoliopsida > Fagales > Fagaceae > Quercus > Quercus glauca. The sequence continues at coordinate 10,293,939 of CM043315.1, read as the reverse complement.
CCAGGCGGAACCTAGAAGTGGAGCCGTCCTGTGCCGCGACCTCTTCCACCTCCTATGTAGCTCTTCTTCCTTCTTTTCTCTTTTTCCTCTTTTTCTTTTACTCCTCAACGAGCCTTCCTCTTTTCTTTTCCTCTTCTCTTACTTCTCATCCAGCCTTCTTTTCTATCTTTTGTTCCTCTGCCAGTTTTCTTTCTCTTCTTTCCTCCTCTCTTCCTTCACTTCTTTTCCATCTTTTGTTCTTCAGCCAGCTTTGCTTTCTACCTTTTGTTCTTCATCTGTTCTTTCACTTCTTTTCTATCTTTTGTTCTTCAGTCAGCTTTGCTTTCTACCTTTTGTTCCTCTGCCGGCCTTGTCAAGCGTCTGCCTTTGTAGTTAGTTTTAGAACAAGCCCCCTGGGCTTCACTTGTAAAATATATAATAATTTTCTTTTATATTAATAAAGAAGTAGACCTGCCTTGTGTATTGTCTCTTTTCCTTTTCATATATTCTTATTTCTTGTTGATGTAGACTTCTGGATGAATATTGCTGCTGTAAACTGTATAGTTCTGTGTTTGCTCTTGATTGTTTTTTTTTTTTTTTTTTACACACCAGCCGTCGAACTGCTAATACACAAGTCCGCCCCACGGTGGGCGCCAATTGTAAGGGCATAATTTGTAATGGACCCTTAGCAATAGAACTTATAGAGATACGGATAAACGGGCTAGGCATTAACAATACAGATAACGGATGATGCAAAATCAACACAATGATAACAAAGTGACCTTACTGGGTGTTTTCTGTGGGGATCAGGACCATCCCCTCGGTTAGGTGTTGGTAGTGGGCCTTTGAAATGGCTTTGGATAAGTATTTGTGAGGATCCTGATAATTTTGGTTAAGTGTTTGTGAAGTATATCCCTCCTCGGCCTCCTCCGAGGATCTATTTTTCTTATAGTTGATATATATGTCTCTCCCCTTTTTTCTTAGGGCTCCCCCCTTTTATGTTGGGAAATCTCTTGGTTATATAGTATATTCTTTAGTTAATCTCAGCCATTCATTTGTCAATTATCTGAACTCTGTGTACATGGATCTGTCCCATCATCTGCGATTGCAGGCTTTATGTTAGTTCCAAACCGCCTTTGCAGACTTTCTAACAGTTGAAGTGACCGAAACATTAGGGCTTGTAGGTCACCTCACCATTAAGGCAGTCAGAATGTTGGTAGCATTTATTTAGTAGATGAAGGATATTTTTCCCTTTGTCGAAGTCGGTGTGCCGAGGATGTAGTCATCCTCGGCGAGGCCCTTGGATAACTTGGGCTCTTTCCAATTATTCTCGGCCATTACATTATCCTCGGCGCGGGCCTTGGGCCGCAGTTAGTGGGCTAACGTGGTTAATGCGATAGGGCCCCACATTTGGAGAATGCTCTGTTATGGGTAAAGTAGATATTGCACTCGGTGTGAAAAAATTTTCTCACTTTTTCCGCCTATCCCAATCCGGTTAGGACAAAATTAAAGCAAGAATGATTTTTTTTTTTTTTTTTTTGAATTTTTTTACTACTTTTTTGGGAAACCTATAACTTGGGTTGGCATAAACGGTTCCGGGAACGAAATTTTTTTTTTTTCCATTTTTCTTTCAGTCTCAGCTCGATTTTGGTATGAAATTTGGGCAGAACAATATTTTTAGTTTTTTAGAATTTTTTAAATAATTTTTTTGAAATTTTTGGAGAATGCTCTAGCATGGGCAAGGTAGAAACTGTACTCAATTCAAAATAAATACTAACGCTTTTTTGGCCAATCCCCCTGTCAGGTTTGGCCAGACATAAAGCAAGAATGATATTTTTTTTAATTTTTGAATTTTTTTTGCTTTTTCTTTGGAAAGCTCTAACTTGGATCGAGAAAAACGGTATCGAGAATGAAATTTTTTTTTTAACTCTTTTTCTTTTTGCCCCAACCCAATTTCGCATAAAATATTGGCAGAACGATATTTTTTATTTTTTTGAATTCTTTTAATATTTTTTTGAATTTTTGTTAGAGTGCTCTAGCCTGGATAAGGTAGAAATTGTACTCGGTATGAAATTTTTTATTTTTGCTTTTTCAGCATATCTGGATCTAGTTTGGCTAGAAATAAAGCACGAATGATGTTTTTTAATTTTTTGAGTTTTTTTACTATTTTTTTGGGAAAGGCTCTAGTTTGGGTCGGGAGAAGCGGTACCAGAAACTATATTTTTTTTTTATTATTTTTTTTTATCTCTATTCCTTTTTGTCCCAGCCCGATTTTACTTGTAATTTGTGCAGAACAATATTTATAATTTTTTTGATTTTTTGACTTTTTGAAATTTTTTGAGGATGCTCTAGCATGGGTAAGGTAGAAACTGTACTCAGTACGAAATTTTTTTTTTTTTTTTTTTTTTTCACTTTTTTTGGCCTACACAGATCCAGTTTGGCAAAAAAATAAAGCGAAAATGATGGTTTTTAATTTTTTGAAATTTTTTACTATTTTTTTGGGGAAAGCTCTAACTTAGGTCGGGAGAAATTGTACCGGGAATGCAATTTTTTTTTTCGCTTTTCGTTTTTATCCCAGCCCAATTTAGCAGGAAATTTGGGCAGAACGATATATATATATATATATATATATTTTTAATTTGTGTAATATTTTTTTTCTAAATTTTTGGTGAATGCTGTAGCGTGGGTAAGGTAAAAACTATACTCAATACGAAAAATTTTTTACCACTTTTCTGGCATATCCCGGTCCGGTTTTTTATTTTTTGAATTTTTTTACTATTTTTTTTCAGAATCCTCCAACTTAGGTCGGGAGAAATGGTGCCGGGTATGTAAATTTATTTTTTATTGCCTTTTCTTTTTGTCTCAGTACAATTTGGCATGAAATTTGGACGGAATGATATTTCTTTTTTTTTTTAATATATATATTTTTAATTTTTGGAGAATGCTCTAGCATGGGTTAGCTAGAAATTGTATTCTGTATGAAAAAATTTTATCACTTTTTCGGCCTATCCCGATCCAGTTAGGATAGAATTAAAGCAAGAGTGATGTTTTTTAATTTTTTAAAATTTTTTACTACTTTTTTGGGAAAGCCCTAACTTGGGTCAGCATAAACGGTACCGGGAACGAAATTTTTTTTATCTCTTTTTCTTTTTGTCTTAGCTCGATTTGGCATGAAATTTGGGTAGAAATATATTTTTTATTTTTTTGATCTTTAAAATATATATTTTAAAATTTTTGAATAATGCTCTAGCATGGGCTAGGTAGAAACTGTACTCGGTACGAAAAAAATATTATCACTTTTTTCGCCAATCCATGTCAGGTTTGGCCGGAAATAAAGCAAGAATGATGTTTTTTATTTTTTTTTGAATTTTTTTACTTTTTGTTTGGAAAACTCTCTAACTTTGGTCGGGTGAAATGGTACCGAGAATGAATTTTTTTTTTTTTTTAATCTCTTCTTCTTTTTGGGCAGAAGAGTATTTTTTTTAGAATTTTTTTAATACTTTTTTTGAATTTTTTTTTTGAGAATGCTCTAGTGTGGGTAAGGTAGGAACTGTACTCAGTACGAAAAATGGTACCGGGAACTTAAATTTTTTTTTTTTTTTTCACTTTCTCTTTTTGTCCTAGCCCAATTTGGAATGAAATTTGGGTAGAACAGTATTTTTTTTTTGAATTTTTTTGCGAATGCTCTTCTGTGGGTAAGGTACAAACTGTACTCGGTATGAAAAATGTTACCGGGAACGAAATTTTTTTTTATCTCTTTTTCTTTTTGTCTCTGCCTGATTTGGTTTGAAATTTGGGCAGAACGATATTTTTTTATTTTTTTGAATTTATTTAAAAATTTTTTTTAGTTTTTTTGTGAATGCTCTAGCTTGGATAAGGTAGAGACTGTTCTTGGTAGGAAATTTTTTTTTTTTTTGGCTTTTTCTTCCTATCTGGATCCAGTTTGGCTAGACATAAAGCAAGAATGATGTTTTTTGATTTTTTGAATTTTTTTACTATTTTTTTTATGAAAGCTCTAATTTGGGTCGGGATAAGTGGTACTGGAAACGAAAATGTTTTTTTTATCTCTTTTTCTTTTTTTCCCAGCCCGATTTTACTTGTAATTTGTGTAGAATGATATTTATAATTTTTTTAAATTTTTGAATTATTTTTTTTGAAATATTTTGAGAATGCTCTAGCACGGGTAATGTAGAAACCATTCTCTTCACGAAAATTTTTTTATCACTTTGTCGGCCTATGCTGGTTCGGTTTAGATTAAAATAAAGCAATAATGATATTTTTTAATTTTTTGAATTTTTTTACTGTTTTTTTGGGAATGCTCTAATTTAGGTTGGGAGAAACAGTACCGGGAATGTAATTTTTTTTATCGCTTTTTCTTTTTGTCTCAGCCCGATTTGTCATGAAATTTGGGTAGAATAATATTTTTAATATTTTTTTTGAAATTTTTGAAGAATGCTCTGGCATGGGTAAGGTAGAAACAGTACTTGGTACGAAAAAAATTTTATCACTTAGGTTGGGGGAAACTGTAACGGGAACGTAACGGGAAACTGTAATGGGAGAAACCATACTCGGTACGAAAAATGTTTTTTTTTTTTTCGCTTTTTTGCCCTATTCGGATCTGGTTTGGCCATAAATAAAGCAAAAATGGTGGTTTCTAATTTTTTGAATTTTTTTACTATTTTTTTTTGGGAAAGCTCTAATTTTGGTCGGGAGAAATGGTACTGGGGACATAATTTTTTTTATCACATTTTCTTTTTGTCCCTGCCCAATTTTGCACGAAATTTTGGAAGAATATTTTTTTTTTTTTTTTTTTTAAAAATTTTAGTAAAATATTTTTTTAAAATTTTTGGATAATGCTCTAGCTCGGATAAGGTAGAAACTGTACTTGGTACGAAAAAATTTTTATCACCTTTTCGGCTGAACCCGGTCCGGTTTGGCCAGAAATAAAGCAAGAATAATGGGTTCTATTATTTTGAATTTTTTTACTATTTTTTTGGGAGAGCGCTAACTTTGGTTTGGAGAAACGGTACCGGGAACATAGTTTTTTTTATCGCTTTTTGTTTTCATCCCAGCCCGGTTTGGCATGAATTTTGGGCAGAATGATATTTTTATTTTTTTTAATATTTTTGGAGAATGCTCCAGTGCGGGTAAGGTAGAAACAATACTCGGTACGGAAAAAATTTATCACTTTTCGGCCTATCCCAATCCTGTTTGTCTAGAAATAAGGCTCATGATATTTTTGAATTTTTTTTATCTGTTTTTCTTTTTCTTCCAACCCGATTTGGCAAGAAATTGTGGCAGAATGATATGTTTGATATTTTTGAATTTTTTAAATATTTTTTTTTTGAAAATTTTGGAGAATGCTCTATCATGGATAAGGTAGATACTGCACTCGGTATGAAAAAAATATTATCGCTTTTTCGGCCAATCCCAGTCAGGTTTGGCCGGAATTAAAGTATACTTAGTATGAAAATTTTTTTTTTCACTTTTTCGGCTTATCCCGTTCCTGTTTGGCAAAATATAGAGCAAGAAAGATGTTTTTTAATTTTTTGAATTTTTTTCCTTTTTTTTTTTTTGGATAGCTCTAACTTGGGTTGAGAGGAGTGGTCCAACAAACGAAATTTTTTTTCTCTCTTTTTGTTTTTGTGCTAGCTCGGTTTTGTATGAAATTTGGGTGGAATGGTATTTTTTTATTTATTTTTAATTTTTTTGAGAATGCTCTAGCTCGAATAAGGTAGAAATTGTATTTGGTATGAAATTTTTTTTTTTTCGCTTTTTCTGCCTATCTAGATTCAGTTTGGCCAGAAATAAAGTGTAGGGACCCGTTTCGGGTGGCCCTCGTACAATAAATTTGTAGAGAGTGGATAGAAGGACTAGGCACTAGCAAGAAAGACAATGTTTATATAAAGCAAGTACAATTTTTTTTAATTTTTTAAAGTTTTTTACTCTTTTTTTGGGAAAGCTCTAACTTGGATCGGGAGAAATGGCACCAAGAATGAATTTTTTTTTTTTTTTTTTTTTTTTTTTTTACCTCTTTTTCCTTTTGTCCCAGCACAATTTGTAATGAAATTTGGGCAGAACGAAATTTTTTTTTTAATTTTTTAAGTTTTTTTTATCAATGCTCTAGCTCCGATAAGTTTTTAAGTTTTTTTTACCAATGCTCTAGATCTGGTTTTATCTCTTTTTCTTTTTGTCCCAGCCCAATTCTGCATGAAATTTGGGCAGAACAATATTTTTAATGTTTTTCAATTTTTTTAATAATTTTTTTGAAATTTTTGGAGAAATTTTTTTTATCACTTTTTCGGCCTATCCCGATTCGGTTTCGCTAGAAATAAAGCAAGAATGATGTTTTCTAATTTTTACTATTTTTTGGGAGAGCTCTAACTTTGGTCTGGAGAAACGGTACTGGGAACGTAATTTTTTTTTATCGCGTTTTCTTTTCGTCAAAGCCCGATTTGGCATAAATTTTGGGCAGAACGATATTTTTAATTTTTTTAATATTTTTTTGAAATTTTTGGAGAATGCTGCGTGGGGAAGGTAGTAACAGTACTCGGTACGACAAAATTTTATCACTTTTTGGCCTATCCCAATCCAGTTTGGTCAGAAATAAAGCAAGAATGATGTTTTTGAATTTTTTAAATCTTTTTATGACTTTTTTGGAAAACTTCTAACATGGGTCGGCAAAAATGGTACTAGGAACGTAATTTTTTTTATTTGTTTTTCTTTTTCTCCCAACCCGATTTGGCATGAAATTGTGGCAGAACAATATGTTTAATTTTTTTGAATTTTTTAAATATTTTGTTTGAAATTTTTGGAGAATGCCCTACAATGGGTAAAGTAGAAACTGTACTCGGTATGAAAAACTTTTTATCGCTTTTTCGCCCTATCCCAGTCCAGTTTGGCCAGGAATAAAGCGAGAATGATGTGTTTTTAATTTTTTTTACTATCTTTTTGGGAAAGCTTTAACTTTAGTTGGGAGAAATGGTACCGGGAACGAAATTTGGTTTTTTTAACCTTTTTTTCTTTTTGTCTCAACCCGATTTGGCATGAAATTTGGACAGAATGATAATTTTTATTTTTTTGACTTTTATTAATATTTTTTTGAATTTTTTTTGAGAATACTATAGCTCAGGTAAGGTAGAAACTGTCCTAAGTACGATAAATTTTTTATCGCTTTCTCGGCCTATCCTGATCCAGGTTAGCCAGAAATAAAGCAAGAATGATATTTTTGAATTTTTTACTATTTTTTTGGAAAAGCTTAAACTTGGGTCGGGAGGAACGGTACTGAGAACGCAATTTTTTTTATTGGTTTTTCTTTTTGTCCCAGCCCGCTTTGGCTTGAAATTTGGGCAAAATGATATTTTTAATTTTTTTGAATTTTTTGGAGAATGTTTTAGCATGGGTAAGGTAGAAACTGTACTCGGTACGATTTTTTTTTTTTTTTTGGGGTTTTTCGGCCTATGTGGATCCGACTTGGCCAGAAATAAAGCAAGAATAATGTTCTTTATAATTTTTTTGAGTTTTTTACTAATTTTTTTTGGAAAGCTCTAACTCGGATGAGGTGGAAACTATACTCGGTACGAAAATTCTTTTTTCGCTTTTTCGGCCAATCGTGTTCCTGTTTGGCTAGAAATAAAGCAAGAATGATTTTGTTAAATTTTCTGAATTTTTTTAATATTTTTTTGGAAAGCTCTAACTTGGGTTGAGAGAAACATTACCGGGAATGTAATTTTTTTTTTTTGTCGCTTTTTTTTCCCCTAGCCTGCTTTGGCATGAAATTTGAGCAGAATGATATTTTTAACTTTTTTGAATTTTTTAAATATTTTTTTTGAAATTTTTGGAGAATGCTTCTTTAGCATGGATAAGGTAGAAACAATACTCGGTACGAAAATTTTTATTTCACTTTTTCGGCCTATCTGGATCCAGTTTGACAAGAAATAAAGCAATAATGATGTTTTTTTTTTATTTTTTTGAATTTTTTTACTTTTTTTTTTTGGGGAAAACTCTAGCTTTGGTGGAGAGAATCGATACCAAGAACGAATTTTTTTTATCCCTTTTTCTTTTTTTCTTTTTTTTTTTTGCTTTTCCGGCCTATCTAGATCCAGTTTGGCCTGACATAAAGCATGAATTATGTTTCTTTTGCTTTTTTGGCCTATTTGGATCCAGTTTCTCCCAGCCCATTTTTGCTTGAAATTTGTGCAAAAAGATATTTATATTTTTTAAAAATTTTTTAAATTTTTTTGAGAATGCTTTAGTATGAGTAAGGTAGAAACTGTACTCGGATAACATAGATTTGGCCTGAAATTTGGACAGAACGGTATTTTTTTTTTGAATTTTTTTTCTTTTTTTTTTTTGAATTTTTTTTGAGAATGCTCTAGCTCAGATAACATAGAAACTGTATAGTGTACGATTTTTTTTTTTTTTTTGGCAGAATGATATTTTTTGTTTTTTAAAATTTTTTCAGTACTTTTGAGGTTTTTTATCAATGCTTTAGCTCCGATATGGTAGAAACTATACTCGGTACAAATTTTTTATTTTTTTATTTTATTTTTTTCACTTTTTCAGCCTATCGAGATCTGCTTTGGCCAGAAATAAGGCGAGGATGATGTTTTTTTATTTTTTATTTTTATTTTTTTACTATTTTTTTGTGAAGTCTCAAACTTTAGTCGGGAGAAACGGTACCGAAAACGAAATTTTTTTTAATCTTTTTTTCTATTTGTCCCAGCCCAATTTCGCATGAAATATGGGCAGAACAATATTTTTAATGTTTTTCAATTTTTTTAATAGTTTTTTTGAAATTTTTGAAGATATTTTTATCACTTTTTCGGCCTATCCCAGTCCGGTTTGGCCAGAAATAAAACAAGAATGATGGTTTTTAATTTTATGAAATTTTTTACTATTTTTTTGGGAGAGCTCTAAATTTGGTCGAGAGAAATGGTATCGGGAACGTAATTTTTTTTATCGCCTTTTCATTTTGTCCCAAGCCAATTTGGCATGAAATTTGGGAGAACGATATTTTTAATTTTTTTAATATTTTTTTTGAAATATTTGGAGAATGCTTTAGAGTGGGTATGGTACAGTACCTGGTACGAAAAAATTTTATCACTTTTTCGGCCAATCCCAATCCAGTTTGGCCTGAAATAAAGCAAGAATGATGTTTTTGAATTTTTTTAATTTTTCTACTACTTTTTTGGAAAGCTCTAACTTGGGTTGGCAGAAACGGTACTGGAAAAGTAATTTTTTTTATTTGTTTTTCTTTTTGTCCCAACCCGATTTGGCAAGAAATTATGCCAGAACGATATGTTGAATTTTTTTTGAATTTTTTAAATATTTTTTTTTTGAAATTTTTGGAGAATGCTCTAGTTTGGATAAGGTAGAAACTATACTCAGTATGAAAAAAATATTATCGCTTTTTTGGTCAATCCTTGTCATGTTTGGCTAGAAATAAAGCAAGAATGTTGTTTTTTAATTTTTTAAATTTTTTACTTTTTCTTCGAAAAGCTCTAATTTGGGTCGGGAGAAATGGCATCAAGAACGAAATTTTTTTTTTAATCTCTTTTTCTTTTTATCCCTGCCCGATTTGGCATGAAATTTGGGTAGAATAGTATTTTTTTTCTTATTTTTTTGAATTTTTTTAATATTTTTGACAATGCTCAATCTCGGATAAGGTAGAAACTGTACTTGATTCGAAAATTTTTTTTCCCCTTTTTCGGCCTATCTAGATCCAGTTTGGCCAGACATAAAGCAAGAATGATGTTTTTTAATTTTTTGAATATTTTTACTTTTTTTTTTTTTTTTGGCAAAGCTCTAATTTTGGTTTGGTGAAGCGGTACCGGAAACCAAAATTTTTTTTATTGTCTCTTTTTCTTTTTGTCCTAGCCCGATTTGGCTTGAAATTTTTGCAGAATGATATTTATAGTTTTTTTGAATTTTTTTAAAAATTTTTTTGAAATTTTTTGAGAATGCTCTAGCATGGGTAAGGTAGAAACTGTACTCGGTACGAAATTTTTTTTATCACTTTTTCAGGCTATCCCGGTTCAGTTTGGCTAGAAATAATGCTAGAATGATATTTTTTTATTTTTTTACTATTTTTTTAGGAAAGCTCTAACTTAAGTCGGGAGAAACGGTACTGGGATCGTAATTTTTTTTATCGCTATTTCTTTCTGTCTTAGCCTGATTTGGCATGAAATTTGGGCAGAACGATATATTTAATTTTTTAAATATTTTTTTTTTGAAATTTTTGGAGAATGCTTGGCATGGATGAGGTAGAAACTATACTCGGTATGAAAAATGTTTTTTATTTTTTTTTTTTTTTGGCTTTTTGGACCTATCCGGATCCAGTTTGGTTAGAAACAATGCAAGAATGATGTTTTTGAAATTTTTTACTATTTGTTTGGGAATTCTCTAACTTCGGTCCAGAGAAATGGTACCGGGAATGAATTTCTTTTTTTTTTTTTTTAATCTCTTTTACTTTTGTCTCAGCCCGATTTCACATGAAATTTGGGCAGAATGATATTTTTTCTTTTTTTGAATTCTATTAATATTATTTTTTGAATTTTTTTGACAATGCTCTAGCTCGGATAAGGTAGAAACTGTACTCAGTACGATAAAATTTTTAGCACTTTTTTGGCCTATCCCATACCAGTTTGGCCAGAAATAAATCGAGAATGATGTTTTTTAATTTTTGAAATTTTTTACTATTTTTTTGGAAAAGCTCCATCTTGGGTCGGGAGAAATGTTACCAGTAACGAATTTTTTTTTTTTTTCTTTTATCTCTTTTTCTTTTTGTCCCAGCATGATTTTACATTAAATTTGGGCAAAATGATATTTTTTTTTATTTTTTTGAATTTTTTAAATATTTTTTTGACAATGCTCAAGCTCGGATAAGGTAGAAACTGTACTCGAAACGAAAATTTTTTTTTCTTTTTCGGCCTATCTAGATCCAATATGGCCAGACACAAAGCAAGAATGACGTTTTTTATTTATTTTTTTTGGGAAAGCTCTAATTTTGGTCAGGGAAAGCGGTACTGGAAACGAAAAATTTTTTTTATTGTCTCTTTTTCTTTTTGCCCCAGCCTGATTTGGCTTGAAATTTATGCAGAACGATGTTTATAGTTTTTTTGAATTTTTTGGGAATGCTTTAGCATGGGTAATGTAGAAACTGTACTTGGTACGGAATTTTTTTTTTTTTTTTTTTTTTTCACTTTTTCAGGCTATCGTAGTTCAGTTTAGTTAGAAATAAAGCAAGAATTATGTTTTTTTTTTTTTAATTTTTTTACCATTTTTTTGGGAAAGCTCTAACTTAGGTCAGGAGAAACGGCACTGGGATCGTAATTTTTTTTATCGCTGTTTTTTTCTGTCTCTGCCCGATTTGGCTTGAAAGTTGGGCATAACGATATTTTTAATTTTTTAAATAATTTTTTTGAAGTTTTTGGAGAATGCTTAGCATGGATGAGGTAGAAACTGTACTCGGTACGAAAAATGTTTTTTTTTCTCTTTTTGGACCTATCCGGATCCGGTTTGGTCAGAAATAATGCAAGAATGATATTTTTGAATTTTTTTACTATTTTTTTTGGGAATGCTCTAACTTCGATCCAGAGAAATGGTACGGGGAATGAAATTTTTTTTTTTTTTTTAATCTCTTTTACTTTTTCTCTCAGCCCGATTTCACATGAAATTTGGGCAGAATGATATTTTTGCTTTTTTTTTTTTTTAATTTTATTAATATTTTTTTTTTGAATTTCTTTTAGAATGCTCTAGCTCGGATAAGGTAGAAACTGTACTCGGTACGACAAAATTTTTATCACTTTTTTGACCTATCCCATACTGGTTTGGCCAGAAATAAAGTAAGAATGATGTTTTTTAATTTTTTGAAATTTTTTACTATTTTTTTGGGAAAGCTCTAACTTGGGTCGGGAGAAACGGTACCGGAAATGAAATTTTTTTTTTTTTTTTAATCTCTTTTTCTTTTTGTCCCAGCATGATTTTACATTAAATTTGGGCAAAATGATATATTTTTATTTTTTTAAATATTTTTTTGCGTTTTTTTGAGAATGCCTTAGCTCGAATAAGGTAGAAACTGTACTCGGTACGAAAATTCTTTTTTCGCTTTTTGGGCCTATCCAAAGCCGTGTGAGCTAGAAATGATGTTTATTTATTTATTTATTTATTTATGTTTTAGTTTTTTTGCTATTTTTTTTGGAAAGCACTAACTTGGGTCGGGAGAAACGATATTGGGAATGAAGTTTGTTTTTTTTTATTTATTTATATATTTTTGTTTTTGTCCCAGCCCAATTTGGTAGGAAACTTTTACAAAACAATATTTTTAACTTTTTTAATATATTTTTTTGCAATTTTTGGTTATTGTTCTAGCATGGGTAAGGCATAAACTGTATTCGGTACGAAAAATGTTTTTTTTTTCACTTTTTCGGCCTATCTATATCCTGTTTGGCCAGAAACAAAGCAAGAATGATATTTTTTAATTTTTTTACTATTTTTTTGGAAAGATCTAATCTCGATCGGGAGAAACAATACTGGGAATTTTTTTTTTTTTATCTCTATTTATTTTTGTCTCTGCCGGATTTGGCATAAAATTTGGGCAGAACGGTATTTTTAATTTTTTTTTTGAATTTTTTAAATATTTTTTTGGAAGTTTTTGGAGTATGCTCTAGCATGGGTAAGGTTGAAACTGTACTTGGTATGAAAAAAGTGTTCTCACTTGTACGGCCTATCCCGGTCCAGTTTGGCCAGAAATTTGTCCCAACCCGATTTTGCATGAAATTTCGGGAGGAGGTTCTTGGGTTGTAGATGTTATAAGGTTGGTCCTAAGTGTCATTTCTTTGTTTGGGTTGATAACCCAACCTGTTGTCGTGGGAATGAAACTGCACCTTTGGCTCTAGAGAAGATGTATAGGCTTCAGAGTGCTCTCCAACTTGCCAATGAGAGGGAAATGACAGCTCTGGAAACGGTAGAAGAAGCTATGAAAATGGCAGAAAAGGCTGTTGAAGAGGAAGCCAAAGCCAAGGAGAGGGAGAGAAAGGCTCGAGCTGTCTGTGCAAAAGTTAAGGAAAAAACCATGTTTGCTGAAGAGAAGCAAAGAGTGTGGAAGTCTGCATGCATTTTGTCATGGATCTTTTTTGTTATTGTTATGTTGCTGTGTTTTGGCTCAATTGAGTTCTCTGGAGTAAAGAGACCTAGATTGTTGCACTGAACTAGTTAATTGGTTAGTAGAAATAGTTATGGCAATGGTGTTAATGAATTTGCATTGTAATAGCACTAGCCTACCGATGTAATGTTTTGATGTGTCAATTAATGAAGAATTGGTCAATTATTGAGTATTTTGTGCATACCATAACAACCATTCAATGGAAGAAATATTGGTCATGCCACTAGTTTGTGGGCATATAATGAAAGAACTATTGGTCAATTATCTATGACCTGTGCATAGCATAACAACCATTCTACAATAAAAACTTCCATACACTATATTGGAAAAATATACTTTGACACAATCTGTAGTAGCAATAAATAAACTTCCATTTAATTTGGTTTGGACAAGTAATGTTCCATACAGTTACCTGCGCATACCATAACAACCATTCCACAATAACAACTTCCATACAATCTATATTGAAAAAATCTACTTGGACACAATCTGTAGTAGTAATAAATAAACTTTCATATAATCAAGTTTGGACAAATATTGTTCCATACAAATTGTAATACCACAACTTCCATATAACAACCTGGAGTGTATTGTACCTTAATTACAAAAAAGCACATTCCAAGGCCAGCTAAATATATATATACATATATACACATACTGTTAGGGATATTTTGCAGGATATTCTGTGTCAGGATTGTAATGGGATATTTGGGGTATGACTGTAAGGCTACTGTGCACGTGTAGTGTTGGACAATTGGGGGTATTATGTAGTGTGGTACTGCAATTGTATCTGCTGATCAGTTAGTTACAAGTTAGTTAGGATATTGGGTTGGTTGGGGAAAAGAATAGTTAGAGTAGTACCAGACATGGGTGTATAGTGGAAAGCATCAGTCAAGGGTATAAAAGGAAGTTTGTACAGAAAATATGGAATAAGATGATTGTTTCCAAGTTTGCTTCTATTTTCTCTGTTCCTTTCCTTGTTTCCTTTCTCTGTCATTTTCTCTTTTCCATTGGAGGACCAGCTGACCTCGAATCAGCTAGAGAAACCCAAATCCATCTATTCCATTCCTAACACATACATATAATTACTCAAAACAAGATGATTGTTTTTTACACTAATTGATAATTACAAAAAGCCAACAGTGGTCTTAAAAAAAAAAAAAACAAAAAGGCCCACATGTTCTCACTGGCTTTACTCCCAATGTTGGCATGCGTACCTACTAGCTTCATTCATTTCTTGCCTTTACTCTTTCCTTTTTCCACTCACTGAATTTATTTTTGGTGACCTTTGTGCAGCAAGCTGTCCTCTAGTCCTCATACCACCAGTGCTCCTATTTGCATGTGAAGGTTACAAAATAAAAAATAGATCTACTTGTGAAAAAATATCTCAGTCTACACAACCATCCAGGAAAGAGGTTACTCAACCAAGTTACCTGTGAAGAACTTGGTAAGGTATCCCAGGTCTCCCTATGTGTGTGAAACTCTGGCTGTGAAGAAGAGAACCATTTTGCTCTCTTGTCAGATGGCCTAGGTTGATTTCCTTACTGTGAGGATGAAGGCTGAGTGGCAGACATCATGTTGTAGGTCTGGGTAGGCTGCTGGGATGGTGGCTGGTGTGCAGGCTGAGGTGCAAATCTAGGTGCAGGCACCCCTCCCCTTGCCTGCAATAAAATCCAGTTTCAATGCAATGTTTATTGTAAGTTTAAAAACAAGTTTTATTTTTTATTTTTTTTTTATTTTTTTTTCATTTAAATCCTAATTACTTACAGCCTTTTCTCTTTGAAGTCTTTGTCTTCTTTGCCATGGTGTCTCCCTAGTGATGCCTGCCTTGCACCCTCTTGAGTTATGCCCTTCCTTTTTGCATTTCCCACATCTTATAGGTCTGTTCAGCCTACTTGCTTTGTAAGGGTTCCTAGGCTCATCAGAGGCCCTCTTTTTTTGCTTGGGTGGTCTGCTTGGTGGTTTGTATATGTGAGGTGCTAAGGGAGCAGGCTGTCCAGTCTCAGCCCATTCTAATTGGCCAGGCATGGGAGGCAGTACCTCCTTGTATATCTCCATGTAAGTTTTTTTGGAGTAGCATGGGTGGGTATAGTCTTCTGATGTCCAATGTTTGTATAAATGGCTGTTATGGCATGTTTGCAGGGAATGCCATTTAAAATCCCAAGACCTACAGCTACATGTCTTCTTCACCAAATTAACTACATGCCTTTTATACTGACTGCCTACCTCATAAAGGAATCTGCCAGCTGGGGTAGCACTAAATAGCTTACTTTCAACCTTCAATTTCTCCAACCTATCTTGTATGTTTAGACACAACTTTCCAGCATACTTCTGTATCCCTTCCCTTTTTGTGTAAAGTCTAGTCATAAGTTTAACCCTAATCCACTCTAATATTACCAAGATAGGCTTGTCCCTAGACTTCAATATTATTGCATTAAAAGACCCACTCAAATTATTTACCAAACAGTATGTTAAAGCCCTAATAGTGAAGTGTGACATTGTCCACTGTGCAGGTGCAATGTTTGCAAGATACTCGTATGCCTTTTCGTCCAAATCCCTTATGTACTGCATGCATCTCTCAAACTCCCTCACTGTTGTGGCAGCAGTACACCTCCATAGTGCATCCTTCAGCTCCAATCCCTTGTGATCAACTTTGAAATTGTTGTAGATGTGTTTCACACAATATTTATGCTCCACAGTAGGGAATAGTGTTTCTATTGCAGGTATAAGCCCCTGCAAATAAGCAAACAAATAAACAAAACAAGTTAGTTCAGCAAACAAAGTAAACTATTCAAGTGTAACTGAACAAAACAAAACTTGCATACCTTTTGCCTATCAGAAATGAAGACCAACTGAAACTCCTCTGGCCTCCCTATATTATCAGCAAAAATTTCCAAAAACCATATTCAAAAATCCCTAGTTTCTTGTTCCACAACAGCCATAATTACTGAAAAAATGTTGTCATTTGCATCCTTGGCAGTGGCAGATAAGATTTGCTCACCAAATCTGTGCTTTATGTGACAACTATCTAAACCTATAAATGGCCTACATCCACCTAAAAATATTACCTTCTGAGTTTGAACCTAACATACATCCTCTTAAATTTTGGCTGGGAAGTCTCTCATCAGCCATTTCTGTCTGCAGTATAACCCTACTCCCCTTGTTTATAGTGGTTATCATTTGTGCATAGTCCCTAAGGACACCATATTGCAGTTGCTCATCTCCATTGATCAAATCCTTATTCTTTCTCTTTGACCTATACACTTGGTTTACACTTAGGTCAATAGATAAATTTTGCATCACATGGTTGTGTACACCACTCACCTCCCAATTTGGATTTTTGCTAAAATCCTCAAGTAATCTCTTAGCAACATAAGCTGATGTTGCTTGACTGTTTTTAAAAGACTTGGGGCAAGTACAGTCATCAGTCAAGGTCTTAATTTGAAATGTTAGCTCTCCACTTATTTGAGATACATAACATCTCCACCCACACCCATTCTTGCAGTGAACTGATATCTTGGTCCCCTCATTAAGCTTGAATTTGATGTCAATAGGTTTTTTGACTGCATACTCCCTCAAAACAGCTATGAACACCTTTGCATTAGGAAACTTCATCTCCTTCTTCAGTACAACATTTCTCATGTCACTCTTAGCATTAAACTCTACTTGCTCAGCTACCTGCTCATCATCAGACCCATCCATACTTACCAGGTCATCCTTAAGGGCTGGCTCAGCCCACTCAGGGTCTGCATGGAATGCAATGCTTGACTCTGGGGCTGTGTGGGGTGCATTGCTTGATTCTGGGGCTGTGTGGGGTGAATTGCTTGATTCTGGGGCTGTATTTTGAGCAGAACATGGTGGAGCTGAGTTTTGAGTAGCAAATATATCATCATTAAAGTCATCCCCCTCTAGGCCTTCATTTAGCCAATCATCATCATCATCATCTCCTTCAACATTATGTTCTTCATCTCTTGCACCAATATCAACATCCTTAACATCTTCTTCTTCATCATTCTCATCATCTTCATCATAATCACTATCCAAATCTATTTCATCCCTTACTGCATCACCACCTGCATCACCACCTGCATCACCACCTGCATTACCACTTACATCACCACCTGCATCACCATCTACACCATTTACCACTCCCCCTCCATCACCACCTACACCACCATCTGCCACTCCCCCTCCATCAGGATACTCAACTGCTAGTGGCTCCACATCTATGTCAGTATAGATTATGATTTTTTCAGCTGGCCATACCCTATGAAGGGTTGTCATGTTTAGGACATCTGCATCTGTTTCTATGTCTTTTAAATCATACTGTAGATCACCTTCAGGAAGTGAATACTTATATCTACTGTGTTCTTTAGGAGCACCAACTAGATGGCATAAATCCCGAATTTCAAAGAAACTCAACTTGTTAGGGTCAATCTCTGTCAGTAAACGTACAGACCCACCCACATATTTAATGGTTAGGCTCCTCCACAAAACATCCCCGAACATGAGTTTCAATGTCAAATGTGAAGTCAACCATCTGCAATTCAAATAAGTAGTTTGTTTACACACTGACGTGCAGAAAATGACAAGAAGCCAAAAGAGACAACAAGCCAACAAGCCAACAAATTGACAACAAGACAACAACACACGGACAAAGGACCACATAAAGCACATGCAAAACCAGATGCCCAACAAATTCATAAGAACCTCACTACAATCATTGACAAATAAACATGATTCTTTCAGGTATATGTATTATTATATAAACAACCATAGCAATACATTAGTTACATCCTAAGTGATTCTACATATAAATAGCAAAATGCACATTTAACATACAAAAAAAATTTAAATGTGCCGATTAACAGCAGTCACACATACCTTGCCTAGTTTCGATGATGCAAAACAAGTGTTTTCTCCCCTTCCAGGCGCTTCAAACCACGAAGAACAAGCTGATCACACCTCGGATCTCTCTCTCGAAAAGCTTTTGAGTTTTGGGTGTTTTGATTCTCGTTATGTTCTATTTTGAGGTTAAAAGGTATTTTTGTAACGGCAGAGACCGAGGTGGGTTACGGAAACATACTTCAGGTGGGTTAAGTGATACTTTTCAAACCACGGGTAGGCAAAATGATTTTCGCTCAAACCACAGGTAGGTTATGTGTAATTATCCATTTTGGAAAAGATCTAACTTCGGTCGGGAGAAACGGTACCAGGAATGAAATTTATTTTAATCTATTTTTCATTTTGTCCCAGCCCAAATTTGGCATGAAATTTGGGCAGAACGATATTTTTTATTTTTTTGAATTTTTTGAGAATGTTCTAGGTCTAAGAAGGTAGAAATTGTACTCGGCACAAAAATTCTTTTTTCACTTTTTCTGTCTATCTAGATCCTATTTGTCCAAAAATAAACAAGAATGTTGTTTTTTGATTTTTTTTACTATGTTTTTGGAAAGTTTTAACTTGGGTCAAGAGAAATGGTACCAGGAATGATTTTTTTAAAAAAAAAAATTTTTTATCTCTTTTTCTCTTTGTCCCAGCCTGATTTTGCATGAAATTTGGGAAGAACGACTTTTTAAATTTTTTTAATATTTGTTTTGAATTTTTTGGACAATGCTCTAGCATGGGTAAGGTACAAACTTATCTCAGTACGAAAAATATTTTTTTTTTCCAATCTAGATTTGGTTTGGCCAGAAACAAAGAAAGAATGATGTTTTTTAATTTTTTCAAGTCTTTTACTATTTTTTTAGGAAAGCTCTAATTTCGGTCAGGAGAAACAGTATCGGAAATGAAAAAATTTTTTTATCTCTTTTTCCATTTGTCTCAGCTCGATTTGGCATGAAATTTGAGCAAAATGATATTTTTTATTTTTTTGAATTTTACTATTTTTTTTTTTTGAATTTTTTTGAGAATGCTCTTGCTCGGATAAGGTAGAAACTGTACTTGCTATGATAAAATTTTTATCACTTTTTTGGCCTATCCCGGACCGGGTTGGCCAGAAATAAAGCAAGAATGATGTTTTTTAATTTTTTGAAATTTTTTTGGGAAAGCTCTAACTTCGGTTGGGAGAAACGGTGCCGGGAACATATATATATATATATATATATATATTTTATCACTTTTTCTTTTCGTCCTAGCCCACTTTGGCATGAAATTTGGGCAAAACGATATTTTCAATTTTTTTGAATTTTTTGAATTTTTTTTTTGAAATTTTTGGAGAATGCTTTAGTATGGGTAAAGTAGAAACAGTACCCGGTACGAAATTGTTTTTTTTTTTGGGCTTTTTTGGTCTATCTGGATCTTTTAATTTTTTGAATTTTTTTACTATTTTTTATGGTAAAGCTCTAACTTTGGTCGAGAGAAAAGGTACTGGGAACGAAAATTTTTTTTATATCATTTTCTTTTTGTCCCAGCCAATTTGTCATGAAATATAGGCAGAATGTTATTTTTTATTTTTTTGAATTTTTTAAATATTTTTTTGAATTTTTTTGAGAATGCTCTAGCCCAGATAAGGTAGAAACTATACTTGGTACGAAAATTCTTTTTTCACTTTTTGGGCCTATCTTGATCTTGTTTGGCCAGAAATAAAGCAAGAATGATGTTTTTTTAATTTTTTTTAATTTTTTTACTATTTTTTTGGAATGCTCTAACTTGGGTTAGGAGAAACGGTAGAGGGAATGAATTTTTTTTTTATCTCTTTTTTTTTTTTTTTTTGTCCTAGCCCGATTTGGCATGAAATTTGTGCAGAATGATATTTTTAACTTTTTCAATATAATTTTTGCAATTTTTGGTGAATGTTCTAGCATGGGTAAGGTAGAAACGGTACTCAGTACGAAAATTTTTTTTCTGCCTATATGGATCCCGTTTGTCCAGAAATAAAGCAAGAATGTTGTTTTTTAATTTTTAAATTTTTTTTACTATGTTTTTTGGAAAGCTTTAACTTGGGTTAGGAGAAATGGTACCGAGAATGAAATTTTTTTTTTTTTTAATCTCTTTTTCACTTTGTCCCAGCCCGATTTGGCATGATATTTGACCAGAACGACATTTTTAATTTTTTTAATATTTTTTTTAAAATATTGGAGAATGCTCTAGTATGGGTAAGGTAGAAACTGTGCTTGGTAAGAAAACTGTTTTTTTTTTTTTTTTTTTTTTTTTGGGCCTATTCGGATTCGGTTTGGCTAGAAACAAAGCAAGCATGTTGTTTTTTAATTTTTTGAATTTTTTTACTATTTTTTTAGGAAAGCTCTAACTTCGGTCGGGAGAAACGGTAACAGAATGAAATTTCTTTTATCACTATTTCTTTTTGTCTTAGTCCAATTTGGCATGAAATCTGGGCAGAATGATATTTTTAATTTTTTCGAATTTTTTAATATATTTTTTGAAATTTTTGGAGAACGTTTTGGCATGGGTAAGGTAGAAATTGTACTCTGTATGAAAAACTTTTTATTGCCTATTCGGCCTATCCCAATCCAGTTTGGCCATAAAAAAAGCAAGAATGATGTTTTTTTATTTTTTGAATTTTTTTACTATTTTTTTTTTGGGAAAACTCTAACTTGGGTAGGGAGAAACGGTACCGGGAACAAAAATTTTTTTTTATCTCTTTTTCTTTTTGTCCTAGCCCGATTTGGTATGAAATTTGTGCAAAACAATAATTTTATTTTATTTTTTTGAAATTTTTGGAGAATGCTTTAACATGGGTAAGGTAGAAACCGTACTCGGTACGAAATTTTTTTTTTTTCACTTTTTTGACTTATTTGGATCTGGTTTTGCCAAAAATAAAGCAAAAATGATGTTTTTTTATTTTTTTTTTATTTTTTTACTATTTTTTGGGAAAGCTCTAACTTGGGTCCAAAGAAACGGTTCCGGGAACGAATTTTTTTTTTTTATCACTTTTTCTTTTTGTCCAACCTGATTTGGCATGAAATTTGGGTAGAATGATATTTTTAATTTTCTTTATATATTTTTTACAATTTTTGGAAAATGTTCTAGCATGGATAAGGTAGAAATTGTACCTAGTACGAAAATTATTTTACTGCTTTTTCGGCCAATCCTTGTCTGATTTGGCCAGAAATAAAGCAAGAATGATGTTTTTTAATTTTCTGAATCTTTTTTACTATTTTTTTGGAAAGCTCTAACTTGGGTCGGGAGAAACGGTACTGGGAACTAAATTTTTTTTTTAATCTCTTTTTCTTTTTGTCCCAGCCTGATTTGGCATAAAATTTGAGCAGAACGATATTTTTTATTTTATTTTTTTGAATTTTTTAAATATTTTTTTTTGAAATTTTTGGAGAATGCTTTAACATGAGTAAGGTAGAAACCGAACTCGGTGTGAAATTTTTTTTTTTTCACTTTTTCGACTTATTTGGATCTGGTTTTGCCAAAAATAAAGGAAAAATGAAGTTTTTTTTTTTTTTTTTTGAATTTTTTTACTATTTTTTGAGAAAGCTCTAATTTGGGTTGGAAGAAACGGTTCCGGGAACGAATTTTTTTTTTTACAACTTTTTCTTTTTGTCCAACCTGATTTGGCATGAAATTTGGGTTGAACGCTATTTTGAATTTTTTTAATATATTTCTTACAAATTTGGGAAAATGTTCTAGCATGGATAAGGTAAAAACTGTACTTAGTACGAAAAAAATTTTATCGCTTTTTCGGCCAACCCAAGTCTGGTTTAGCAATAAAGCAAGAATGATGTTTTTTTTTTTTTTAATCTCTTTTTCACTTTGTCGCAGCCCGATTTGGCATGGAAAATCTGAGCAAAACGACATTTTAAACTTTTTTTAATATTTTTTTTGAAAATTTTGGAGAATGCTGTAGCATGGGTAAGGTAGAAACTGTGCTCGGTAAGAAAATTGGTTTTTTTTTTTTTTTTTTTTTTTTTTTTTTTTCGGCCTGTCCAGAGCCGGTTTGGCGAGAAACAAAGCAAGAATGATGTTTTTTAATTTTTTGAATTTTTTTACTATTTTTTAAGGAAAGCTCTAACTTCAGTCAGGAGAAACAGTACCAAAACGAAATCTTTTTTTATCACTATTTCTTTTTGTCTTAGCCTGATTTGACACGAAATCTGGGCAGAATGATATTTTTAATTTTTTCAGATTTTTTTAATATTTTTTTTTTTTTGAAATTTTTGGAGAAAGTTTTAGCTTGGGTAAGGTAGAAACTGAACTTAGTACGAAAAAAATTTTATCACCTATTTGGCCTATCCCAATCCTGTTTGGCCAGAAATAAAGCAAGAATGATGTTTTTTTTAATTTTTTTACTATTTTTTTGGAAAACTCTAACTTGGGTCGGAAGAAATGATGCCGGGAACGAAATTTTTTTTTTGTCTCTTTTTCTTTTTGTCCCAGCCCGATTTGGTATGAAATTTGGGCAGAACGATAATTTTATTTTATTTTTTTGAAATTTTTGGAGAATGCTTTAACATGGGTAAGGTAGAAACCGTACTCGGTACAAAAAAAAATTTTTCTTCACTTTTTCGACTTATTTGGATCTGGTTTTGCCAAAAATAAAGCAAAAATGATGTTTTTGAATTTTTTTACTATTTTTTGGGAAAGCTCTAACTTGGGTTGGAAGAAATGGTCCCGGGAACGAAATTTTATTTTTTATTTATCACTTTTATTTTTTGTCCAACCTGATTTGGCATGAAATTTAGGCAGAACGATATTTTTAATTTTTTTAATATATTTTTTACATTTTTTGGAAAATGTTCTGGCATGGATAAGGTAAAAACTGTACTTAGTACGAAAAAAATTTTATCGCTTTTTCGGCCAATCCCGGTCTGGTTTGGCTGGAACTAAAGCAAGAATGATGTTTTTTTTGTTAATCTCTTTTTCACTTTGTCCCAACCCGATTTGGCATGAAAATTTGTGCCAAACGACATTTTTAATTTTTTTTTGAAAATTTTGGAGAATGCTCTTGCATGGGAAAGGTAGAAACTTTACTCGGTACGAAAAAATTTTTATCGCCTATTTGGCCTATCCCAATCCAGTTTGGCTAGAAATAAAGTAAGAATGTTGTTTTTTAATTTTTTGAATTTTTTTACTATTTTTTTGGAAAACTCTAACTTGGGTCGGGGGAAACGGTACCACGAAGGAAATATATATATATATATATATAAATATATAAATATATATATTTTTATTTCTTTTTTCATTTTGTCCCAGCCCGATTTGGCATGAAATTTGGGCAGAGCGATATTTTTTAATTTTTTGAATTTTTTAAATATTTTTTTAGAAATTTTTGGAGAATGTTCTAGCATGAGTAGGGTAGAAATTGTACTCGGTACGAAAAAATTTTAATTGCTTTTTCAGCCTATCTCGGTCCAGTTTGGCCCGAAATAAACCAGGAATTTTGTTTTTAATTTTTTGAAAATTTTTCCTTTAGTTTTGGGAAAGCACTACCTTGGGTCCGATTTTGCATGAAATTTGGGTAGAACGGTATTTTTTATTTCTTTTATTTTTTAATATTTTTTATTAATTTTTTTGAGTGTTAGGAATGCTATAAGCATATGGATAATGATTGTTGTATTGAGATTTAGTTAGTTAGTTAGTTACAATTCCAAGCATGTTAATCACATTTAGCACATGTTGGAATTATTATTACATATGTCTGAATTATTAATGCACATGGGTAATAATAGAACCAATAGGATAAGGCCATGTGGGCCAATGAGATTAGAGCTAATCTCTTGTAAATACATGATTGTAATCCAATTAGTGCATTAGTGTATCTTTCTCTCTCTCTTAATCTTTTTTCTCTATGGAGGGTGACTATCTCGAATTAAGTCAATTTCCCTACAATCCTCATCCATTCCCCTATAATTCCCATCAATCCCCATTAGGAACCACCGGGTTCCTAACATTGAGAATGCTATAGCTGTGATATGATAGAAACTGTACTTGGTACGAAATTTACTTTTTTGCTTTTTCGGCCTCTCTGGATCCAGTTTCACCAGAAATATAGCAAGAATGATGTTTTTTTATTTAATTTTTTGAATTTTTTTACTATTTTTTTGGGAAGGCTCTGACTTAGGTCGGGAGAAACAGTACCGGGAACAATTTTTTTGTTTTTTTTTGTTTTTTTTGTTTTTTTTTTTTTTTTTTTTTTTTTTTTTTGTCCCTACCCGATTTGGCTTGAAATTTGGGCAAAATGATATTTTTAATTTTTTAAAGATTTTTTTGGAGAATGCTCTACTATTTTGTTGGGAAAGCTCTAACTTCAGTCGGAAGAAACGGTACCAGGAACGAATTTTTTTTTTTATCTATTTTTCTTTTTATCCCAGCCTGATATGGCATGAAATTTGGGCATAATGATATTTTTTTATTTTTTGAATTTTTTTTGAATTTTTTTAAAAATGCTCTAGCTCAGATAAGGTAGAAACTGTACTCAGTATGAAAATTCTTTTTTCACTTTTTCGGCCTATTTGAATCCTGTTTGGCCAACAATAAAGCAAGAATGATATTTTTTAATTTTTTGAATTTTTTTACTATTTTTTTGGAAAGCTCTAACTTGGGTTGGAAAAAATGGTTCTGGGAACGAATTTTTTATTTTGTTTTATTTTTATCTCTTTTTCTTTTTGTCCCGGCTTGATTTGGCATGAAATTTGGGCAGAATAATATTTTTAAATTTTTTAAAATTTTTTAAATATATTTGTTACAATTTTTGGAAAATGTTCTAGCATGGATAACGTAGAAACTGTACTTAGTATGAAAAAAATTTTATCGCTTTTTCGGCCAATCCCGGTCCGGTTTGGCCAGAAATAAAGCAAGAGTGATGTTTTTTTTTTTTTTAATTTTTTGAATATTTTTATTATTTTTTTGAAAAGTTCTGACTTGGGTCGGGGGAAACTGTTCCAGGAAGGAAATATTTTTTTTTTAATCTCTTTTTCATTTTGTCTCAACTCATTTTGGCATGAAATTTGGGCGGAACAATACTTTTTATTTTTTTATTTTTTTTTAATTTTTTTTTTTTGAAAATTTTGGAGAATGCTCTAGCATGGGTAATGTAGAAATTGTACTTGGTACAAAAAAATTTTTATTGCTTTTTCGGCCTATCTCGATCCGGTTTGGACAGAAATAAAGTAAGAATGATGTTTTTTAAATTTTGAATTTTTTTCCTTTTTTTTTGGGAATATGACGTTTTTTATTTTTAAAAAATTTTTTTACTATTTTTTTGGAAAAGCTCTAACTTTGGTCGGGAGAAGCGGTGCTAGGAACGAAATTTTTATTTTTATTTTTTTTTATCTCTTTTTCTTTTTGTCTCAACCTAATTTGGCATGAAATTTAGGCAGAATGATATTTTTAATTTTTTTTGAATTTTCGTAATTATTTTTTTCAAATTTTTGGAGAAAGTTTTAGCATGGGTAAGGTGGAAACAGTACTCGGTACGAAAAATGTTTTTGTTTTTTTTTTTTTGCTCTTTCGGCCTATTCGGATCCGGGTTGGCCTGAAACAAAGCAATAATGATGTTGTATTTAATTTTTTTACTGGTTTTTTGGGAAAGCTCTAAGTTCGGTTGGGAGAAACGGTACCAGGAACGAATTTTTTTTTTCAATCTCTTTTTCTTTTTGTCTCAGCCTGATTTGGCATGAAATTTGTGTAGAATGGTATTTTTTATTTCTTTCAATTTTTTTAATATTTTTGAGAATGCTCTAGCTCGGATCCTAGAAACTGTACTCGGTATGAAAATTTTTTTTTCTTTGCTCTTTCGACCTATCTGAATCCGGTTTTGCTAGAAATAAAACAAGAATGATGTTTTTTAATTTTTAAAATTTTTTAACAATGTTTTTTGGGAAAGCTCAACTTCGGTTGGGTGAAACGGTACCGGAAACAGTTTTTTTTTTTTTTAATCTCTTTTTCTATTTGTCTCAGCCCGATTTGGCATTAAATTTGGGCAGAATGGTATTTTTTTTCTTTTCTTTTTTTTTTGAATTTTTTGAGAATGCTCTAGCTCGAATAAGTTAGAAACTGTACTCGTTATGGTAAAAAACTTTTATCAGTTTTTTGTTTTATCCCCGCTCCGGGTTGGCCAAAAATAAAGCAAGAACGGTGTTTTTTAATTTTCTGAAAATTTTTACTAGTTTTTTTGGGAATGCTCTAAACTGGGTTGGGAGAAACAGTACCGAGAACGTAATTTTTTTTTTTATCGCTTTTTCTTTTTGTCCTAGCCCGCTTTGGCATGAAATTGGGGTAGAATGATATATTTAATTTTTTTGAATTTTTTTAATATATTTTTTTTGAAATTTTTGGAGAAAGCTTTAGCATGGGTAAGGTGCAAACTGTACCCGGTACGAATTTTTTTTTTTTTTTTTTTTTTTTCACTTTTTCGGCCTATCTGGATCTGGCTTGGCCAGAAATAAAGCAGGAATGATGTTTTTTAATTTTTGAATTTTTTTACTATTTTTTTGGGAAAGCTCTAACTTCGGTCGGGAGAAATGGTACTGAGAACGAATTTTTTTTTTTCACTTTTTGTTTATGTCCCAGTCTGATTTGGCATGAAATTTGGGTAGAATGATATTTTTTTAAAAATTTTTTAAATATTTTTTTGAATTTTTTTGAGAATGCTCTAGCTCGGATAAGGTAAAAACTGTACAAGGTACGAAAATTCTTTTATCGCTTTTTCGGCCTATCGGAATCCTGTTTGGCCAGAAATAAAGCAAGAATGTTGTTTGTTGTTTTTTTCAATTTTTTGGAAAGCTCTAACTTGGGTTGGAAGAAACAGTACCAGGAATGAATTTTAATTTTAATTTTTTTTTATCTCTTTTTCATTTTGTCCCAGGCCGATTTGGCAAGAAATTTGGGCAGAATGATATTTTTTATTTTTTTGAATTTTTAAAATTTTTTTTTGAAATTTTTGGAGAATGCTCTAGTATGGGTAAGGAAGAAATTGTACTCGGCACGAAAAATGTTTTTTTTTTTTTGTTTTTTTTTTTTTGCTTTTTCGGCCTATCCGGATCCGGTTTGGCCAGAAACAAAGCAAGAATGATGTTTTTTAATTTTATGCATTTTTTATTAATTTAAATGATGTTTTTTTATTTTTTCGAAATTTTTAATTATTTTTTTGGGAAAAGTCTAACTTGGGTTGGGAGAAACGGTACCGGGAATGTCATTTTTTTTTTTTACCCCTTTTTCTTTTTGTCCCAGCCAGCTTTGGCACGAAATTTGACCAAAACAATATTTTTAATTTTTTTGAATATTTTTAATATTTTTTTTGAAATTTTTGGGGAATGCTTTAGCATGGCTAGAAATAAAGTAAGAATGACATTTTTTAATTTTTTGAATTTTTTTCCTTTTTTTTGTGAAACCTCTAACTTAGGTCGGGAGAAAAAGTACTGGGAACGAAATTTTTTTTAATCTCTTTTTCTTTTTGTCCTAGCCAGATTTGGCATGAAATTTGGGCAGAATGGTATTTTTTTATTTCTTTCAATTTTTTTTTTATTTTTTTTTGAATTTTTTTGAGTATGCTCTAGCTCTGCTAGGGTAGAAACTGTACTCGGTAAGAATTTTTTTTTTTTTTAAAACTTTTTCGACCTATCTGGATCTAGTTTGGCAAGAAATAAAGCAAGGATGATGTTTTTTAATTTTTGGAATTTTTTTACTATTTTTTTTTGGGAAAGCTTTAACGTGGGTCGAGAGAAACGGTACTGGGAACAAATTTTTTTTTTTTTTTTTTAATCTTGTCTTCTTTTTGTCCCTGCTCGATTTGGCTCGAAATTTGGGTAGAGTGATATTTTTAATTTTTTTGAATTTTTTAAATATTTATTTTGAAATTTTTGGAGAATGCTCTGCCGTGGGTAAGGTAGAGATTGTACTCGGTACGAAAAATGTTTTTTTTTTTTTACTTTTTCAGCCTATCTGGATCCGGTTTGGCCAGAAACAAAGAAAGAATGATGTTCTTTTAATTTTTCTACTATTTTTTGGGAAAGCTCTAATTTCGGTGGGGAGAAACGATACCAAGAACAAATTTTTTTTTTTTTATGTCTTTTTCTTTTTGTCCCAGCACGATTTGGCATGAAATTTGGGTAGAATGATATTTTTTATTTTTTTGAATTTTTTAAATATTTTTTTGAATTTTTTTGAGAATGCTTTAACTCGGATAAGGTAGAAACTATACTCGGTACGAAAATTCTTTTTTCACTTTTTCGGCCTAGTTGGATCCTGTTTGGCTAGAAATAATGCAAGAATGATGTTTTTTTTTTTTTTTTTTTTTTTTTTTTTTTTTTTTTTATAAATTTTTTTGCTATTTTTTTGGAAAGCTCTAACTTATGTCGGGAGAAACAGTACCGGGAACGAAAATTTTTTTTTTTCTGTTTTTCTTTTTGTCCCAGCCTGATTTGGCATGAAATTTGGGCATAACGATATTTTTTGATATTTTTGAATTTTTTTAATATATTTTTTGCAATTTTTGGAGAATGTTCTAGCATGGGTAAGGTAGAAACTGTATTTAGTACGGAAAAAATTTTATCACTTTTTTGGCCAATCGTGGTCCGGTTTGGCTAGAGATAAAGCAAGAATGATATATATATATATATATTTTTTTTTTTTTTTTGCATTTTTTTTCGGAAAGCTCTAGCTTGAGTCGGGGGAAACAGTACCTGGAATGAAATTTTTTTTTTAATCTCTTTTTCATTTTGTCCCAGCCCGATTAGGCATGAAATTTGGCAGAACAATATTTTTTTTTTTTTTGAATTTCTTAACTATTTTTTTTTTGAAATTTTTGGAGAATGCTTTAGCATGAATAAGGTAGAAACTATACTTGGTATGAAAAAATTTTTATTGCTTTTTTAGCCTATCCTGGCCCGGTTTGGCCA
The DNA here is from genome assembly GCA_023736055.1 of Quercus glauca. Taxonomy (NCBI): domain Eukaryota; kingdom Viridiplantae; phylum Streptophyta; class Magnoliopsida; order Fagales; family Fagaceae; genus Quercus; species Quercus glauca. The sequence goes on along the minus strand of CM043315.1, from coordinate 10,264,989 downwards.
GAAATAAAGTAAGTATGATGTTTTTTAATTTTTTGATTTTTTTTCCTTTTTTTTTTTTTTTGGAAAATCCCTAACTTGAGTCGGGAAAAACGGTACTAGGAACAATTTTTTTTTTTTTAATCTCTTTTTCTTTTTGTCCTATCCCGATTTGGCATGAAATTTGGGCTGAACGGTATTTTTTATTTTTTTCAATTTTTTAAATATTTTTTTTAAATGTTTTTGAGAATGCTCTAGCTAGGATTGAGCAATGGACCTGACCCACCCGAAAACCCGACCGACCCGACCCGACCCAACAGGTTTTGGGCGTTGGGTCGGCGTCGGGTCACATATATCCTACTTCTGAACCCGATTTTTTTTTTTTTTTGAAAAAAACCATACTCTTTGTTGGTCAAATACTTTCAGCGAAACAAAAATGGAAAATGAGAAAGCCTCAGGCTTGTGATTTTACCTGCGAATGCGAGGAGAGAAATGAACAAAAACCCACACAAACACAAACACACCCACACACAAACACATCCACACAGACAAATCAACACACAAACAAACCCACACAGACAAACCAACAGAGAGATAGATCGGTGCTTGACTTCTTGTGGTTCGCGCGCCGTTCAAGGCTTGTAGATCGGAGAGTGGTTTGAGAGTAGAGAGTATCAATGGCAGTTTGTGGGTGTCACGGTGGAGCTTGGAAGCTCCGTTTCCTACTCTGGTACTGGACTTTTGGTTCTGAGAGAAACAGAGCATGTGAGAAAGTAAGAGAGAGTGGCTTTATTTTTTGCTTGCTGTATTTCTGGGATTTTTTGTATTGACAATGAGAGTGGCTTTAATTTTTGCTTGCTGTGTTTCGGTGAGCTTTTCAAAAAGAAAAAGGAAAAAAGAAGAGAGTAGAAAGAGTGTGAACATTGAGAGTCTTTTATGAAGGAGAGAGGAATTGAGTGGATTGAGGTAGTAGCCATTTAACAAAGAAAAACTAAAGGCTAAACTTTAAAGGACAAGTACGTTCCCATTTAAAAAAAAAAAAAAAAAAGGACAAGTACATTGGAAAGTAAGAGAGGAATTCAGTTTGCCAGTTGCTATTATTGGTCCAAGGAATTGGGTGGGACCCGCTGTTGGTAGCCATTTGACAAAAACTAAAGGTTGTAACTATTAAATAAGACTTGAGAGTTAATAACACAAGAGAGTAAGCTCAACGGATCAGACCAAGGGTAGTCAACCCGAGACCCGACCCGAGACCCGGAAAACCGACCCGATTTCAGACCCAATTTTTCGGGTCGGGTCGGGTCTCAGGCAGGCAGAACCGATTTCTATTGGGTCGGGTTGCGGGTCACAGTAAACCCGACCCGACCCGACCCAATATCACTCCTAGCTCTAGCTCAGATAAGGTAGAAACTATACTCGTTATAGAATTTTTTTTTTCACTTTTTCGTCCTATTTAGATCCAGTTTGGCCAGAAATAAAGCAAGAATGATGTTTTTATTTTTTATTTTTTTGAATATATTTAGTATTTTTTTGGGAAAGCTCTAACTTGGGTTGGTAGAAACGGTATCGGGAACAATTTTTTTTTTTTTTTTTTTTGTTTTAGCTTTTTTACTTTTTGCCCCAGCCCGATTTGGCTTGAAATTTGGGCAGAACAATATTTTTAATTTTTTTAATATTTTTTTTTGAAATTTTTGGAGAATGCTCTAGCATGGGTAAGGTAGAAATTATACTCAGTACGAAAAACTTTGTATCGATTTTTTGGCCTATCCTAGTCCGGTTTGGCCAGAAATAAAGCAAGAATGATGTTTATTAATTTTTTGAATTTTTTTTATCATTTTTTTGGAAAATCTCTAACTTGGGTCGGGAGAAACGGTATCTGGAACGAATTTTTTTTTTTTTTATATTTTTATTTTTTATCTCTTTTTCCTTTTGTCCCAGCCCTATTCGGCATGAAATTTGGGTAGAACGATATATATTTTTTTTTTTTAATTTTTTTTGAATTTTTTTGACAATACCCTAGCTTGAATAAAGTAGAAATTGCACTCGGTACGGAATTTTTATTTTCATTTTTTCGGCTTATCTGGATCCGGTTTGGCTAGAAATAAAGTAAGAATGATGTTTTTTTTTTTTGAATTTTTTTACTATTTTTTTAGGAAAGCTTTAACTTGGGTCGGGAGAAACGGTACCGGAAACGATATATATATATATATATATATATTTTTTTTTATTTCTTTTTCTTTTTGTCCCAGCCCAATTTTGCATGAAATTTGGGCAGAACAATGTTTTAAATATTTTTAATATATATATTTTTTTAACTTTTTGGAGAAAGCTTTAGAATGGGTCAGGTAGAAACTGTGCTTGGTACGAAAAAAGTTTTATCACTTTTTCAGCCTATCCCGATCCGGTTTGGCCAGAAATAAAGCAAGGATAATGTTTTTTTTAATTTTTTGAATTTTTTTACTATTTTTTTGGGAAAGCACTGACTTGGGTCGGGAGAAACGGTACCGAGAACGAATTTTTTTTTTATTTTTTATTTTTTTTATCTCTTTTTCTTTTTCTCCCAGCTCGATTTGGCATGAAATTTGGGCAGAACGATATTTTAAATTTTTTTTTGAAATTTTTGGAGAATGCTCTAGCATGGATAAGGTAGAAACTGTACTCGGTATGAAAAATATTTTATCGCTTTTTTGGCCTATCCTGGCCTGGTTTGGTTAGAAATAAAGCAAGAATGATGTTTTTTAATTGGGTTAATTACGGTAAACCCACCTGTGGTTTGGGTGAAAATCATTTTGCCTGCCCGTGGTTTGAAAAGTATCACTTAACGCACCTGAGGTGTATGTTTCCGTCTATCCTCGTAACCCCCCTCGGCTTGTTCTTCATGGTTTGGAGCGTCTGGAAGGGGAGAAAACACTTGTTTTGCATCATCGAAGCTAGGCAAGGTATGTGTGACCCACCCACGTAGTTAGGTTTTGTAAAAGTTTCTCAAAATTGGTGTATGTTAAATATGCAATTTGCTATTTATATGTAGAATTGCTTAGGATGTAGCTAATGTATTGCTATGGGTGTTTATATAATGTGTATACCTGATTACACTTGTTTGTGAACTGTGGGTAGTGTGGTCCCTATGAATTTGTTGGAAATCTGGTTTTGCATGTGTTTTATGTGGTCCCTTTGTCCGTGTGTTATTGTCTTCTTGTCAATTTGTTGGCTTGTTGTCTCTTTTGGCTTCTTGTAATTTGATGCATGTCAGTGTGTAAACAAACTACTTACTTTGTTTGCAGATGGTTGACTTCACATTTGACATTGAAATTCATGTTGGGGGATGTTTTGTGGAGGAGCTAACCCTTGAATATGTGGGTGGGTCTGTACATACACTGACAGAGATTGATCCTGATAAGTTGAGTTACTTTGAAATTCGAGATTTATGCCATCTAGTTGGTGCTCCTAAAGAAGGAAGTAGATATAGGTATTTACTTCTTGAAGGTGGTCTACAAGATGATTTAAGGGCCATAGAAACATATGTAGATATAGTGAACATGACTACCCTTCATAGGGCATGGCTAGCTACCAAAATCATAATCTATACTGACATTGATATGAAGCCACTGGTAGTTGAGTATCCTGATGGAAGGGGAGTGGCAGATGATGGTGTAGGCGATGGTGTAGGCGGTGGTGTAGGTGGTGATGTAGCTAGTGATGTAGTAAGGGATGAAATAGATTTGGAGAGTGATTATGATGAAGATGATGAGAATGATGAAGGAGAAGATGTTGAGGATGTTGACATTGGTGCAAGAGATGAAGAACAGGATGTTGAGGTTAGTGCAAGGGTTGAAGAACAGAATGTTGAAGGAGATGATGATGATTGGCTAAATGAAGGCTTAGAGGGGGATGACTTTGGTGATGACATATTTGCTGCTCAAAACTTAGCTTCACAAGGTTCTGCTCCCAATACAGCCCCAGAATCAAGTAATGCACCCCACAGAACCCCATAATCAAGCAATACAGTCCATGCAGACCCTGAGTGGGCTGAGCCAGCCCTTGAAGTGACCTGGTAAGCATGGATGGGTCTGATGATAAGCAGGTACCTGAGCAGGTAGAGTTTAATGCTAAGAGTGACATGAGAAATGTTGTACTGAAGAAGGAGATGAAGTTTCCTAATGTAAAGGTGTTCAAAGCTGCTTTGAGGGAGTATGCAATCAAAAAACTTATTGACAATTAATTCAAGCTTAATAAGAGGACCAAGATATCAGTTCACTGCAAGAAGGGATGTGGGTGGAGATGTTATGCATCTCAAATATGTAGAGAGCTAACATTTCAGATTAGGACCTTGACTGATGACTGTACTTGCCCCAAGTCTTTTAAAAATAGCCAAGTAACATCAGCTTATGTTGCTAAGAGGTTCATTGAGGATTTTGGCAAAAATTCGAATTGGGAGGTGAGTGGTGTATACAACCATGTAATGCAAAATTTATCTGTTGACCTAAGTGTAAACCAAGTGTATAGGTCAAAGAGAAAGGCAAAGGATTTTATCAATGGAGATGAGCAATTGCAATATGGTGTCCTTAGGGACTATACACAAATGATAAACACTGTAGACAAGGGGAATAGGGTTGTACTGCAGACAGAAATGGCTGATGAGACTTTCCAGCCAAAATTTAAGAGGATGTATGTTAGGTTCAATGCTCAGAAGGTAGGATTTTTAGGTGGATACAGGTCATTTATAGGTTTAGATGGTTGTCACATAAAGCACATATTTGGTGGGCAAATCTTATCTGCCACTACCAAAGATGCAAATGATAACATTTTTCCAGTAGCCATGGCTGTTGTGGAACAAGAAACCAGGGAGTCTTGGATATGGTTTTTGGAAATTTTTGCTGATGATATAAGAAGGCTAGAGGAGCTTCAGTTGGTCTTCATTTCTGATAGGCAAAAGGTATGCAAGTTTTGATTTGTTCAGTTTACACTTGAATAGTTTACTATGTTTGCTGAACTAACTTATTTTGTTTGTTTGTTTGATTATTTGCAGGGGCTTATTCTTGCAATAGAGACACTATTCCCTACTGTGGAGCATAGATACTGTGTGAAACACATTTACAACAATTTCAAACTTGATCACAAAGGATTGGAACTGAAGGATGCACTGTGGAGGTGTGCTGTTGCCACAACAATAAGGGAGTTTGAGAGATGCATGCAGTACATAAGGGATTTGGATGAAAAGGCATATGAGTATCTTGCAAACATTGCACCTGCATAGTGGACTAGGTCACACTTCACTCCTAGGGCCTTAACAGATTGTTTGGTAAATAACTTGAGTGAGTCTTTTAATGCAATGATATTGAAGTCTAGGGACAAGCCTATCTTGGCAATGTTGGAGTGGATTAGGGTTAGACTTATGACTAGACTTTACACAAAAAGGGAAGGGATATAGAAGTATGCTGGAAAGTTGTGTCTAAGCATACAAGATAGGTTAGAGAAATTGAAGGTTGAAAGTAAGTCATTTAGTGCTACCCCAGCTGGTAGTTTCCTTTATGAGGTAGCCAGTCAATATTAGAGGCATGTAGTTGATCTTGTCAAGAAGACATGTAGTTGTAGGTCTTGGGATTTAAATGGCATTCCCTGCAAACATGCCATAATAGCCATTTATACAAACATTGAGACACTAGAAGACTGCACGCATTCTACTTCAAAGAAACTTACATAGAGATATATAAGTAAGTACTTCTTCCCATGCCTAGCCAGTCAGAATGGGCTGAGACTGGACAGCCTGCTCCCTTAACACTTCACATATACAAACCACTAGGCAAGCCACTGTTAGGATTAGAGCCCTTAAATCCTATTGAATGATGCTATGTATGATATTAAGTGACATTATGTTAGACATTATGTATGACTTAATATTATGTTTAATAAATTTGTTTTATTATTATCTGAAATAATGGTAACATGAATATTCAGACATTATCATATAGTCCATGAGATGCATAGTATGTGATTTATGTGAAGAGTCACAGAAGATATAAATCACAAGTTATTTGTAAACTCAGAATTATAGTTCTTAGTTGGTGATGAAATTGGGCATTTCATCTGCGAAGACTATAACATATCAACTACGATGATTTGTCTTGATCATGGAAGTGGAGACTTCTAATTGATGTGTTAATATGTTTTAAGAGTTAAGACATATTGAACTGGACCGCTGTGAGATTTATTATTTGCCTAAGGACTGTCAAAAGAATAATAAATCTCACGACTTATATTTGCATGAACTCTTAATCCTGAGAGAATAATAGACCTGATCATAAGGTGTAGGTTGCTTTGATATATCAGGAGTGAGATCTATAGTAATGGTCAAAACCTCAGTATGTTGGGCAGCCACATTAAGTGTTGATGGAATATGTATTCTCAAGATGAAATTCATAATCTCTTAACGGAGATATAAAATATTCCCTTGAGATAAGTTTATTGGGTTTCATAAATATATTCCCTTGAGATATAAAATATATTTATGGAATTGGATTTCATAAATATATAATGAATAACATTAAAGGATTAAACCGGGTACTCAAGGATCAAGATGTAGTAATTTACAAAGTGGTAGTCTATATTAATGACTTTGTATTACTACGAATATTTTATGAAGGGGTTGCATGTATAATAAAGTCTTAGGATATAATATATAGATAAGACCTAGAGTGCAACTATATTTATATAGTGGTATTAAATATAGTTAATGGTAACTTTGGACTTGTCAAGAGTTGACAGAAAAGCTCAAGGCCCATTGGAGCTAGTGTCTTATTGGTCCCTTTTGGTCCCACTCCAAGCCACACACTTAAGCCCAATTGGTAAGGCCCAAAAGGCCAGCCCAATTAGATATATTGGTTAGATACAAAGGGAAAAACGTACAGAAAAATATTGGTAAGAAAAACATCATTGTAGTGGTGTGGAAGTGAGTGATAGTCACTCTCTATTAATCCCTTTGCTACCAATTTGAGAGACCACACATCTTAGGCGATTAGTGGAATTGGAGTGAAGATTAAGAGTATTCCCAAGTGCTTCAATCTTCGGTTTTGTAATTCACCGCTTCAAGGTACGATCTCTTGTTCTCAAAATTCTGAAATTTACTTAGTACGTGTTATCAATATCGAATGAAGTAGATCCGTTCAAAACTTATTTTCCGCTGCACTTATCTTTAATTCCATCAAATGGTATCAGAGCGGTCTTCAATTTCGTATTGTTTAACATGTTTGTGAGTTTTAGAATTGGAGATGATAGTTTCATATTGTTAGAAGATTAAGGTTTTAATTTTCTGCATGTTGTTGAAACTATGATTTGATGAAAACTGAAATTGGTGTTATGATGTTGTTTAATTTTAAATTTAAGTATGTTAAATTCAATTTTAAGGCTATAACATCAATAGAATTCAGTTTTGACATTGATCTCTATCTATCATCTTCGTTTTCAAGATGTTTGTTCATGAAAACCCGTAGAAAACTGCCTTAGAAAATTTCTGGAAATTTGAGTTTCGCGATTTTCGATCGATCGAAAATCACTTTCGATCGATCGAATGAGATAGTGATTAGACTCTTTAGAACGATAGATTTTCGATTGCTAGTCGATCGATCGAATCTGTTTTTCGATCGATCGAGAGGCAATCGAGCATCAATCGAAAGAGTCAGATGATCAAGCTCGAATTTCTTAATTTTTTCGATCGATCGAGGGGCACTTTCGATCGATCGAAAGAAAGAAAATTAGAAATTTTTCTAAGTGTTTTCACATGTTAAAAGAGTAAGACAATGTATAATTAAATTATGCATGTTTTAAAACTAAAAACCTTTCTTTTAAAACATCTAGTGGGAGAGAGATACAAGGGTTGTATCTCACGGCCTCCATTGTTGGTTTAAAGTAGTGTGATTAAGCACCTCGCCTTGGCGTATATGCCTTGCTCCCTTCGGAGGGTGTTTGATTCATGGTACTACAGGTTAAACTTCTTAGGGATAGATGAAATGTGTTTTTACACTGAGAACGACCACGCTTCCGTGGAGTTACTTGGTTATTCACATTGATTCTAGGCAATGGTGTACACTAGACTAAGTGTAATGTTAACCTCCCTTCGGAGCTATGTCATTATTACTTAGAGGCTAAAGGGAAAACGACAAATTATTTTTGTTTGGTAAGAGTTACCATGATAGCATTAATAATGAGAATGTTTCTCACCTAATCATAGTGATTGGTATGACCTCGCTTCCGAGGAATATTAATTGCGGGATTGGGTTGTCGTTGCATATATTATATTATGGTTTTATTAAGGTTCCATACTATATGTTTATATGCTAAATTGATAATGTTCAGTTTATTCATTATATTCATGTTTATTGTTTTCAGATTTGAACATGGCATCTTTTAGCCCACTTGTAACTATTCTTAATCAAAACAAACTGACTGGATCCAACTATGTTGACTGGAAAAGAAACTTGGACATAATTCTCACTGCTGAAGAACATAAGTATGTTCTTACTAAACCATGTCCTAGCTTTCCTTCATTAGATGCTCCTCTTGAGGAAAAACAACAATATGATCGTTGGCAGAAATCTAATGGAATGGCCAAGTGCTACATCCTAGCATCTATCTCAAATGTTCTACAGCATCAAATGCAGGATGTAGAACTAGTTTCAGACATCATGCTAAGTCTGAAGGAGATGTTTGGTGAGCAAGGCCGTTCTGCAAGGCAAGAGACCATGAGGCAAATTTATAATACCAGAATGGCTGAAGGAAGTTCAGTGAGAGAGCATTGTCTTACAATGATCTCTAATCTGAACACATTGGAAGTTTTAGGTGCCGATATAGCTGGAGAATCCCAAGTGGATATGATACTCTAGTCGCTACCAGAATCATTCAAGGAATTCAAACTGAATTATAATATGAATAAAAAGATTTATACCTTGTCTGAATTAATGAATGAATTGGTAGCGGCAAAAGGCATTCTTGGTACTTCCAATGTTGAAGCCAATGTTGGTGAAGCTTCTACTTCTCAATCTAAGTCGAAAGGCAAGGGTAAGAAGAAGAAGAAGAAGAAGGACTTCACCAAACAAGAGGGTAAACAAATTGCCTTAGGGGTTGCTGATAAAGGAAAGAAGATCAAAGGAAAATGTTTCCATTGTGGTGAGAAAGGACATTGGAAGAGGAATTGTCCAGTATTCAAGGCTGCCAAGAATAAAGGTATGAATGATACATTCCTTCTTGAAATATGTTTGGTACAGAATCCCACGGATTCCTGGTGTGTGGATTCAGGTTATACTAATCATATCTGCAATTCTTTGCAGGGGTTTCAGGAGACCAGAAAGCTTAAAGAAGGGGAGTTGTTTCTTACTTTGGCTGATGGGAGCAGAATTCCAGTTGTAGCTGTTGGTGTTTATAATTTATGTTTTCAATCTAGAGTTTTAATATTAGAAGACTGTTTGTATGTACCTAATGTTCGTAGGAATTTAATTTCTGCTACTTACTTAGGTAAACAAGGATATTGTGTTATCCTAAAAGACAATGTTGTAATAAAGAAGGATAAAGTGTTTATCTGTTATGGCAATATTGTGGATGGTCTTTATATTTTAACTCCTGATAAGCATGAATTATATAATTCTGAATTAGATGCCAACTTTCATGTAAAATCATTAAAGAGAAAGTTTCCTTCTACTAATGATGCATATCTTTGGCACTTGCGTTTAGGTCATATTAATTCAAACAGAATTCAAAGACTGATCAAAGATGGACTCTTATGGCCCATGGACTTTGATGAATTTCCAGTTTGTGAATCTTGTTTAGAAGGTAAAATGACCAAACGACCTTTTAATGCAAAAGGTAGAAGAGCCCAAGATTTGCTAGAGTTAGTGCATTCTGATGTTTGTGGTCCTATGTCAATCCAAGCAAGAGGTGGCTTTGAGTATTTCATCACTTTTACTGATGATTACTCAAGATATGGTTATGTGTACCTAATGAGACGGAAGTCTGAAGCTTTTGAAAAGTTCAAAGAGTTTAGGGCTGAAGTTGAGAATCAATTAGGTAAACACATAAAAGCCATTCGATTTGATCGAGGTGGTGAATACCTTCCTGGGGATTTCAAGGATTACTTAACTAAGAATGGGATTGTATCCCAATTGACTGCACCTGGAACTCCACAACAAAATGGTGTAGCAGAAAGAAGGAATAGGACTCTTTTAGAAATGGTTAGGTCCATGATGAGTTATTCAACTCTACCTATTTCTTTTTGGGGTTATGCCTTAGACACAGCAATACATCTTTTGAATTTAGTTCCATCAAAATCTGTTCCCAAAACACCCATGGAATTGTGGAGTGGGCGTAAGCCTAGCATGAAATATCTCCACATTTGGGGTTGTCCTGCACATGTGTTAAAAGGGAAGCCTGATAAGTTGGAACCAAAATCAGAAGTGTGTTTGCTTGTAGGTTATCCAAAAGAAATTAGGGGTTATTTATTCTATAGTCATAAAGATAATAAAGTGTTTGTTAGCACAAATGCCAAATTCTTGGAAAATGACTACATTAAACCTGTTGGTTGCAAATGGGTTTACAAGAGAAAGAGAGGGATAGATGGAAAGGTTGAAACCTTTAAAGCAAGGCTAGTGGCGAAAGGGTATACTCAAAAGGAAGGTATTGATTATGATGAAACCTTTTCTCCAGTAGCAATGCTTAAATCTATCAGAATTCTCTTATCTATTGCTGCTCATTTTGATTATGAGATTTGGCAAATGGATGTCAAGACTGCATTTCTTAATGGCAATCTTGAAGAGGAAATCTATATGATGCAACCGGAAGGTTTCATAGCAAAGAACCAAGAGCATTTGGTATGCAAGTTGCAAAGGTCCATTTATGGACTTAAGCAAGCATCTAGGTCATGGAACATCAGATTTGATCAAGCAATCAAGACATTTGGTTTTGAACAAAATCTTGATGAACCATGTGTGTACAAAAGACATCAAGATAAAGTAGTAATGTTCCTAGTACTTTATGTTGATGATATTCTACTCATTGAAAATGATGTAGGGGTAATGTCATCTGTAAAAGTTTGGTTGTCAAGCCAATTTGATATGAAGGACTTGGGTGAGGCTAACTTTATTCTAGGGATTAAGCTTTGGCGAGATCGCAAGAATAAGATGTTAGGCTTATCATAAGCTGGATACATAGATAAGGTTCTAGAACGGTTTAGCATGCAAAACTCCAAGAAAGGATTACTTCCTTTCAGACATGGAGTTCCTCTGTCTGATGACCAAAGGCCTAAGACTCAAGAGGAAGTAGATATGATGAGACAAGTTCCTTATGCTTCTGCAGTAGGAAGTCTCATGTATGCCATGCTTTGTACTAGACCAGATATCTGCTATTCAGTTGGCATGGTCAGCCGTTATCAATCAAATCCAGGACCAAAACATTGGCAAGCTGTAAAGCATATTCTCAAATATCTACGGAGAACGAGAGATTATATACTTGTTTACCATTGTGAGGATTTGATTCCCATTGGCTATACAGATTCAGATTTTCAATCGGATCTAGATTTCAGAAAATCCACTTCAGGATGTGTTTTCACCTTGGGAGGTGGGGCCATTAGTTGGCGGAGTATTAAGCAATCATGTATTGCAGACTCCACCATGGAAGCAGAATATGTTGCTGCTTGTGAAGCAGCAAAGGAAGCTGTATGGCTCAAGAAATTCCTCTCTGACCTTGGTGTAATAAGAATGGAGCAAGTTCCAATCACATTGTTTTGTGATAACAGTGGAGCAGTTGCACAATCTAAAGATCCAAGGAATCACAAGAAAGGAAAGCACATTGAGAGGAAGTACCATATCATTCGAGATATTGTTACTCGTGGAGATGTGGTGGTAGCAAAGATTGAAAGTGCAAACAATCTAGCAGATCCATTTACCAAAGCCTTGCCTCAAAGGACTTTCGAGTCACATTTGGAGGGAATGGGAGTTAGATTAGTGCACAATAGTCTTTAGGGCAAGTGGGAGATTGTTAGGATTAGTGCCCTTAAATCCTATTGAATGATGCTATGTATGATATTAAGTGACATTATGTTAGACATTATGTATGATTTAATATTATGTTTAATAAATTTGTTTTATTATTATCTGAAATAATGGTAACATGAATATTCGGACATTATCATATAGTCCATGAGATGCATAGTATGTGATTTATGTGAAGAGTCACAGAAGATATAAATCACAAGTTCTTTGTAAACTCAGAATTATAGTTCGTAGTCGGTGATGAAATTGGGCATTTCATCTGCGAAGACTATAACATATCAACTACGATGATTTGTCTTGATCATGGAAGTAGAGACTTCTAGTTGATGTGTTAATATGTTTTAAGAGTTAAGACATATTGAACTGGACCGCTGTGAGATTTATTATTTGCCTAAGGACTGTCAAAAGAATAATAAATCTCACGACTTACATTTGCATGAACTCTTAATCTTGAGAGAATAATGGACCTGATCATAAGGTGTAGGTTGCTTTGATATATCAGGAGTGAGATCTATAGTAATGGTCAAAACCTCAGTATGTTGGGCAGCCACATTAAGTGTTGATGGAACATGTATTCTCAAGATGGAATTCATAATCTCTTAACGGAGATATAAAATATTCCCTTGAGATAAGTTTAATAGGTTTGTTATTCAGGGAGTTAGGCCTAACCACTTTAGTAAGTAGTTACTAAAGTATATATTTATGGAATTGGATTTCATAAATATATAATGAATAACATTAAAAGATTAAACCGGGTACTCAAGGATCAAGATGTAGTAATTTCTAAAGTGGCAGTCTATATTAATGACTTTGTATTACTACGAATATTTTATGAAGGGGTTGCATGTATAATAAAGTCTTGGGATATAATATATAGATAAGACCTAGAGTGTAACTATATTTATATAGTGGTATTAAATATAGTTAATGGTAACTTTGGACTTGTCAAGAGTTGACAGAAAAGCCCAAGGCCCATTGGAGCTAGTGTCTTATTGGTCCCTTTTGGTCCCACTCCAAGCCACACACTTAAGCCCAATTGGTAAGGCCCAAAAGGCCAGCCCAATTAGATATATTGGTTAGATACAAAGGGAAAAACGTACAGAAAAATATTGGTAAGAAAAATATCATTGTAGTGGTGTGGAAGTGAGTGATAGTCACTCTCTATTAATCCCTTTGTTACCAATTTGAGAGACCACACATCTTGGGCGATTAGTGGAATTGGAGTGAAGATTAAGAGTATTCCCAAGTGCTTCAATCTTCGGTTTTGTAATTCACCACTTCAAGGTACGATCTCTTGTTCTCAAAATTCTGAAATTTACTTAGTACGTGTTATCAATATCGAATGAAGTAGATCCGTTCAAAACTTATTTTCCGCTGCACTTATCTTTAATTTCATCAGCCACCCAAGCAAAGAAAGAGGGCTTCTGATGAGCCTAGGAACCCTTACAAAGCAAGTAGGCTGAACAGACCTATAAAGTGTGGGAAATGCAAAAAGGAAGGGCATAACTCAAGAGGGTATAGGGTTGGCATCACTGAGGAGACACCATGGCAGAGGAGACAGAGGCTTGAAAGAGAAAAAGCTGTAACTAATTGAGATTTAAATGGCAAAAAAAAAAAAAAAAAAAACTTGTTTTTAAACTTACAAAGGTATTTATGCATTGAAACTGGGTTTTGTTGCAGGCAAGGGGAAGGGTGCCTACACCTAGTACCAGATATACACCTCAGCCTGCACCCCAGCCAGCACCTTAGGCACCATCCCAGCAGCCTACTCAGACTTACAACATGATGTCTGCCACTCAGCCTTCATCCTCACAGCAAGGAAATCAAGCTAGGCCATTTCACAGGAGAGCAGGATGGTTCTCTTCCTCACAGCTAGAGTTTCACACACCTAGGGAGACTTGGGATACCCTACCAAGTTCTTCACAGAGTTGAGTAACTTCTTTCCTGGATGGTTGTGTAGATTGGGATATTTTTTAACAAGTGGATCTATTTTTTATTTTGTAGTCTTCAAATGCAAATAGGAGCACTGGTGGTGTGAGGACTAGAGGACAGTTTGCTGCACAAAGGCCACCAAAAATGAATTCAGTGGGTGGAAAAAGGAAAGAGTAAAGGCAAGAAATGAATGAAGCTAATGGGTACGCATGCCAGCATTAGGAGTAAAGCTAGTGGGAACATGTGGGTCTTTTTGTTTTTTGTGAAGACCACTGCTGGCTGTTTGTAATTACCAAGTAGTATAAAAAACAATCACATTGTTTTGAGCAATTATATGTATGTGTATATATGTATATATATGTAGCTGGCCTTGGAATGTGCTTTTCTGTAATTTACTAGAAGTTAAGGTACAATACACTCCAGGTTGTTATATGGAAGTTGTGGTATTACAGTTTGTATGGAACAATATTTGTCCAAACTAGATTATATGGAAGTTATTTATTGCTACAGATTGTGTTCAAATAGATTTTTCCAATATAGATTGTATGGAAGTTGTTATTGTGAAATGGTTGTTATGGTATGTGCAGGTAATTGTATGAAACATTATTTGTCCAAACCAGATTATATGGAAGTTTATTTATTGCTACTACAGATTGTGTCCAAGATGATTTTTCCAATATAGAGTATGGAAGTTGTTATTGTGGAATGGTCATTGATAATTGACCAATATTACAGATTGTTATTTATTGCTACTACAGATTGTTGTTATTATGGTATGCACATGTTATTGATAATTGACCAATATTTCTTTCATTATATGCCCACAGACTAGTGGCATGACCAATAATTCTTTCATTGAATGGTTGGCATGGTATGCACAAAATACTCAATAATTGACCAGTTCTTCATTCATTTACACATCAAAACATTACATCAGTAGGCTAGTGCTATTACAATGCAAATTCACTAACACCATTGCCATAACTATCTCTACTAACCAATTAACTACTTCAGGGCAACAAGTTAGGTCTCTTTACTCCAAAGAACTCAATTGAGCCAAAACACAACAACATAACAATAACAAAAAAGATCCAAGACAAAATGCATGCAAACTTCCATATTTTCTGCTTCTCTTTAACAAACATGGCATTTTCCTTAGCTTTTGCACAGACGGCTCGAGCCTTTCTCTCCCTCTCCTTGGCTCTGGCTTCCTCTTCAAGAGCCTTTTCTGCCATTTGCCTAGCTTTTTCTGTCGTTTCCAGGGCTGTCCTTTCCCTCTCATTGGCAAATTGGAGAGCACTCTAAAGCCTAGATATCCTCTTTAGAGCCAAAGGTGCAGCTTCTTTCCCACGAGGACAAGTTGGGTTATCAAGCCAAACAAAGAAAGGACACATAGGACCAACCTTATAACAGCTACAACCTAAGAACCTCCTCCTAAAATTGTACAAACTCAAACTTGTTCTCAAAACACAAGTCTGCTCATTGCACATATGCCCACATGAACCCGAGAAACTACCACTTGATGAAGACATATCAATAAAACACGATTCCTGGGAAGTACAAATTTAGACATTCACACAGTAAGTTCACACTTGAACAAAATCTGAAATCCTAAATCGAGAACAGGCACAAATACGTGGGTGGGTCGCGATGAACAGCAGTCACACATACCTTGCCTAGGTTCGATGATGCAAAACAAGTGTTTTCTCCCCTTCTAGATGCTCCAAACCACGAAGAACAAGCCGATCTCACCTCAAGTCTCTCTCTCGCAAAGTTTTTGAGTTTTGGGTGTTTTGATTCGCGTTATGTTCTATTTTGGGGTTAAAAGGTGTTTTTGTAATGGCAGAGATCGAGGTGGGTTACGAGGATTGACGGAAACATACTTCAGGTGGGTTAAGTGACACTTTTCAAACCACGGGTAGGCAAAGTGATTTTCACCCAAACCACAGGTGGGTTTACTGTAATTATCCCTTTTTTAATTTTTTTTACTATTTTTTGGGGAAAGCTCTAACTTAGGTCGGGAGAAACGGTACTGGGAACGTAATTTTTTTTATTGCTTTTTCTTTTTGTCCCAGCCCGATTTGGCATGAAATTTTGGCAGAATGATATTTTTAATTTTTTTAATATATTTTTTGAAATTTTTGGAGAATGCTCTAGCATGGGTAAGGTAGAAACTGTACATGGTACGAAAAATGTTTTTTTTTTTTTTTTTTTTCCAGCCTACCGGATCCGGTTTGGCCAGAAACAAAGCAAGAATGATGTTTTTTAATTTTTTGAATTTTTTTACTATTTTTTTGGGAAAGCTCTAACTTCGGTTAGGAGAAACGGTACCGGAATGAATTTTTTTATTTTTTTAATCTCTTTTTCTTTTTGTCTCAACCCAATTTGACATGAAATTTGGGTAGAACGATATTTTTTATTTTTTTGAATTTTAAAGGACTATCTACAGACAGGCATTGTAAGATGCCTAATACATTCCCCACACGTAACCAGGCTTCCGAACTCAAGAATCAAGATTTTTTTCTCATCCATATTAGATAAGAAAAATGCTCTTTTTCGTAACCTAGGATCGGTAATAAAATCAAATAGAGTTAGGTGATCAATCACACCTTAGAAAAATCTAATGATTAGTGGGGACTTCACTTACCCTTGGTAATTTCCATAAAACCGACTCACATTCTAGTCACACACCAGAGGTACGACACACCTCCTTCACATATGTGCGCGAGTGTTGCTGCGATGGGTGGTTAACATAAAAGCCACGAGGCGAGGAGTCGACACCTGCCATGTTGACACATTGGGCTTATTACCTCTTTCCTTGGGCTTTCCCGGCCCATTTGATTTACTTTTACCTCTTGTTGTGTCTATGGGCTTACTAGCTGTCATTCTTGCCACGTTGGCCCATTGGGCTTATGCTTTCCTTAGGCTTCCCTAGCCCATTTACTTTACTTTTACCTCACTTTTACCTCTATTGGTTCTTTTCACGCTTGAGTCTCAAGAAGACCAAGATATGACAAGACTACTCTATTTCACTAGAACTCTATTGGTTCTTTTCACGCTTGAGTCTCAAGAAGACCAAGATATGACAAGACTACTCTATTTCACTAGAACTCAAGAGAGGAGAAGCGATGGGGGTTTTTTGTGTCCTGGAATGGAGGAGAAGGGAGGTTTATATAGTATTAGTGGAAAAAATATGAATAGAAGGTTATTTAATGAGGGTTGACAAAGGATAAAAAAGAATCATTAACTTAGACCCTATTTCAGATTATGGGGAAAGCCGATGCATTAAATGTAGAGATTGGTGGGAGTGATGAGCAAGTAAAATTCGGTTTTCCTGTAACTATTGTAACAATCCGCAGAAACAAATTCAAAAAACCATATCTTACTCAATTTTGATTGGAATTGTGCTCATTCTTGTGCTCAAATTAAAGCCCTAGATGTTTAGTTTCTGGAAAAATTAACCTCACTCACAGATTCAAAATATTCTAAGAGATATTAACGAAATAGTGAGCAGAGGTCATGCAAAATTAGCATTAATAGGCCCCAAATTAGTTTAAATTAACATTAATTGGCTTCAATCACTTCCATTTCAAATTTGATCAATTCCAAAGTTACCTTAATTAGAAGGATAATTACACAAATTATTCATTCAATAATTAATGTTTGATTATCTAATTAATCAAATGTGTGCAACCTTACCATAAAAATGTAGTCCAAGCTAATCAAATTGTGACACATTATTAATCTAAAAAAGATTATAATTATAACCAATTGGAATCAATTGTTCATAATCACATATAGTCAGACTCAATTTGTGATAGTGCATCTTAGCCATTAAAACTTGATTTGATGATAACTTTCAATCTGATGGTCCGATGAAGGCTTGTGACTCGTCAATTTGTTTGTTACAACATTAAGATCATTTTGATGAAATGAAATGAATGATATAGTGGCCATAATTAAGATGCCTATTTCCAAGGTGAAATTACCCTTTTACCCTCTATGTGAGGTTAAATGCGGGTTGCAAAATGAAGTGTCAACAGGAGACTTCATGTAGAGGTTTCCTCTTGTTCGTTCTACTAGGGAACACTTTCTCAGGCTGTTGGGTTGTGTGATGAATGACATTAAGCATAACTTTGTAGACACAATTTCTGTCGAAAGGATTTTACAATGTAAGGTCGCGGTTTAGGAGCTGATCCGGGTTGATTTTGATGTGGGATTCTTGCTGGAGCACTTGCAAGAGATTGCCTGAGTCTTCTTCAGGGTCTAGCCTACTGTTGATATTATTGACACTCGCATCGAGAGTTTAAAGAAGGAGATAGCAGACTTAGAGGCTCGTCATGAGTGTCTTCTCTCCGATGTGACTGCCCTTAACTGCTTCTAAGGCGAGACCTTTATTACTGGCCTTTTATTATTCGTCATGTACTCAGCCACATATTATTATTTTGTTGCTTATCATCTCTCACTTTTCTTTCTTCTTTTTACGATACACTTATTTCACTTGGCACTTAATAACTATTTTGATAAGTTTAGTATGACTTATGCTTTTGGTTTGGAATCTATTGCTACTTCTGCTACAACACTTATCCTGCTTTATAATACCGCGTATTTTTGCTAATATCTCATGTATAGTTTTAATTACTTTCTACCCTTTTTCTTTCAACATGATTACAAAGGAAAAAAAGAAAGAAAGAAAGAAAGAAAGAAGGAAAGCACATTACTTTCTTGTGACATAACATCCCTTGCAAGGATGGTCACTTGAAGGAAATACAAAAAAGAGAGAGAGAGAGAAAAAAAAAAAAAAAAAACACATGGCATTTCTTATGTGTAATAACGCTTGAGCCACTTGCCATTAATGGGATCATCTATAAGATATTTTCCGTCCATTTGGGCCAAGCGATAATACCCACTCGCATTAGCTAACGTTACCACGAAAGGTCCCTCCCACTTTGGTGAGAACTTAGATGGTCGTACCAATCCTTTTCTGACATGGTCTTTTGTCCTCAAGTCTAGTTGACCCTATGCAAATACTCTTTCTTTTATGGTTCTGCCATAAGCCTTTGTCATCCTCTGCCTGTATCTGCACTTGTTGTAGCAACCAAAATTCTGTATGTTTCTCACTTAATAACTGATTACCTAACTGGGCTAGCCTTTTGGGCCTTTCCAATTGGGCTCTAATATGTGGCTTGGAGTGGGACCAAAAGGGAACAAATAAGACACTAGCTCCAATGGGCTTTGGGCTTTTTTGTCAACTCTTGACAAGTCCAAAGTTACTATTAATTATATTTAATACCACTATATAAATATAATTTCACTCTAGGCCTTATTAATAAATTATATCCCAAGACTTTATTGTACATGCAATCTCTTCATAAAATATTCGTAGTAACACAAAGTCATGAATGAAAACTGCCACTTTGTGAATTACTACATCTTAATCCTTGAGTACTTGGTTTAATCTTTTATGTTATTCATTATATATTTATGAAATCCAATTTCATAAATATATATACTTTAGTAACTATTTACTAAAGTAGTTAGGCCTAACATTCTGAATAACAAACCCATTACACTTATTTCAAGGGAATATTTTATATCTCCGTTAAGAGACTATGAATTCCATCTTGAGAATATATGTTCCATCAACACTAAATGTGGCTGCCCAACATACTGAGGTTTTGGCCGTTACTTTAGATCTTACTCCTGATATATCAAAGTAACCTACACTTCATGATCAGGTCCATTATTCTTTTAGGATTAAGAGTTCATGTAAATGTAAGTCATGAGATTTATTATTCAATTGACAGTTGTTAGGAGAAAATTAAATCTCACAGTGGTCTTGTTCAATATGTTTTAACTCTTAAAACATATCAACATATCAACTAGAAGTCACCACTTCCATGATCAAGATAAATCATTTTAGTTAATATGTTATAGTCTTCGTAGATGAAACGTCTAATTTCATCGCTGGCTACGAACTAAATTCTGAGTTTACAAAGAACTTATGATTTATATTTTCTGTGACTTTTTACATAAATCACATACTATGCATCTCATGGACTATATGATAATGTCCAAATATTCATGTTACCATTATTTCAGATAATAATAAAATAACTTTATTAATTACAATATTAAGTCATACATCATGTCATACACAATGTCATACATAATATAATACATAGTATCATACAATAGGATTCTGGGGCATTAATCCCAACAGGATCCACTTTTATCCCAGTTACATCACGTCTTAATTTTGCTGAGAAACTCATGGCAGTGGAAGTGTGTTTCTTAGAGTCTAGGCTGAATCTCTTTACAAGATTTTTTGCATATTTCTCTTGAGAAATAAATATCCCTTCTTTCTGTTGTTTTACTTGAAGCCCTTGGAAGTAGTTTAGCTCCTCCACCATGTTTATCTCAAACTCCCTTTTCATTTCTTCTGAAAATTCATGAGCTAGGTGATCGATTGTGGATCCAAAGACAATGTCATCCACATATACTTGAGCAACAAGGAGAGATCTCTCATCTCTTTTAACGAATAGGGTTCGATCGGCTTGACCTCTTTTGAAATCATGATCCAATGTTGTGAGATGATCATACCAAGCTCTTGGTGCTTGTTTCAGCCCATATAATGTCTTCTTCAGCCTTAACACATGGTCTGGAAAGTGAGGATCTTGAAATCCCTTTGGTTGCTTAACAAACACTTCTTCATTTAAAAAACCGTTCAAGAAAGCACTCTTTACATCCATTTGGTATAACTTGAAATTCCAAATACACATTATGGAGAGAAGAATTCAGATTAACTCTAGTCTAGCAACTGGAGCAAATGACTCATCAAAGTCTATGCCTTCAACTTGTGTATATCCTTGAGCCACCAATCTAGATTTCTTTCAGACAACTTCACCATCTTCATCGATCTTGTTCTTGAAGATCCATTTGGTGCCGATTACATGTGTATCCTTGGGCCTTGGTTCCAACACCCATACATCATTTCTAACAAATTGATGCAACTTTTAGTGCATGGACTCTACCCAATTCTCATCTTTCAAATCTTCCTCCACTTTCTTGGGTTCAAATTGAGCAAGATAACAGTTGTACGTCACATGATTCACACTATAGGCTGATCCTTTTCTCAAACGAAGTCCTTCATCTGCATTACCAATGATATTGCTTGAGGGATGATTGAGAGTTACCTTTGACGATGGTTTTTTGAAAGTGGAAGGTTCCTCATCATGAGAGATTGGAGGTTGAACTTCCAGAGGGGTGAGTGGGCTTGAGGATCCTTGTGTTGATCTAGTCTCCCTTCTTGATATAGGAGGTGTAGACTCATTTTTTGGTGATTCTTTCTCAGCATCATCACCTTGAGACACTTTGTCATCATCCTCACTCTTCTTAAGGTTTGGTCCTTCACCATCATCATCAATATCCTTTTCAGATATGGTGTTATCGATGACCACATTTATTGATTCCATCACAGTTTTAGTGCACTTATTCTACACTCTATATGCTCGGCTATTTGTGGAATAGCCTAGGAATATCCCTTCATCACTCTTAGCGTCAAATTTTCTTGGATTATCCCTATTATTGAGAATGTAACACTTGCTTCCAAATATTCGGAAATATTTCACCTTCGGCTTCTTTTCTCTCTAAATTTCATACGATGTCTTCTTTGTTCCTGCTCGGAAGTAAATCCTATTACCAATATGACACGAAGTATTCACTGCTTTAGCCCAAAACTTTTGTGGAATGTTTTTGTTGAGTAACATTACTCTTGCCATCTCTTGAATCACCTGATTCTTTCTTTCAACCACCCCATTCTGTTGTGGAGTCTTTGGAGCTGAAAATTCCTTCTTGATACTGTGTTCATTACAAAATGCTTCAAACTTTGCATTTTCAAACTCCTTCCCATGATCACTTCTGATTTTGACTATAGGAACTCCCTTTTCATTCTGCAGCCTCTTGCATAACCTTTCCATCTTGTCACATGCTTCTGACTTCTCTTTAAGAAATTCCACCTAAGAGTATCTCGAGAAATCGTCAACTACCACCATAATATAGCGCTTTCCACCCATACTTTCTGTTCTCGTTGGACCCATTAGATCCACATATAGTAACTCCAAAGGGCGAGATGTAGCAACTACATTTACTTTAGGGTGGCTTGACTTTGTTTGTTTTCCCAATTGACCTAGACCACGAACATTCTTCTCAATTTTCCCAAACTTTGGTAAACCTACCAATGCCTCAAGCTTTGAGACTTTTGCCACTTGCTTGTAATTTGCATGTCCAAGGCGTTGATGCCATAACTCTAAAAGATTCACTCGAGCACTTCGACATGCTATGCTAGGTTTGGGAATAACCCCATAACAGTTGTCGGTTGTCCTTTGTCCCTTCAAAACTTGAACACCTTCTTCATTTAGGATTAGACACCATCTCTTTGAAAATTTGACTAAGAAGTCTTCATCGCATATTTGAGTGATACTTAGCAAGTTCACTTTCAATCCTTTAATGTACAGCACATCAATCAATAAAGGCAGTCTCGAAATATCAATAGTTCCCTTTCCAAGAATTTGTGAGTGACTACCATCTCCAAATGTCACAAAATCATCTTCTTCTCTTTAAGGGTTTTGAACAAAGATTTATCTCCAGTCATAGGCCTTGAACAACCGCTGTCAAGATACCACAAACA
The DNA here is from genome assembly GCA_023736055.1 of Quercus glauca. Lineage (NCBI taxonomy): Eukaryota > Viridiplantae > Streptophyta > Magnoliopsida > Fagales > Fagaceae > Quercus > Quercus glauca. The sequence goes on along the minus strand of CM043315.1, from coordinate 10,242,360 downwards.
TGAATTAAACACTTTCAAAGCGGTATGAACAAAAAGACAAGCATGAGATAGGCATTCTTGACCATTAAAGTAAGACTCATCTTTCTTTACTTCATTCGTAGATGAGTGAAGCTTTCTTTTCAAACTATCAAGTTTATCACACAAATGTCTATTCCTTCTCCTATATTTATCAATTAAGGAATTCAACTCACACAAGCTATTATGAATATTATGATTTCTATGAACTAATGATTTCAGCTTGTGTATAAAGATTCTAGCAAGTTTCTTTGATTTGAATAACTCTAAAAGCTCATTACTAGGACAGTTTCCAAATATGCTCATAGAGTCATTATCACAAACACCATACTACGCTTCATGTTGGCCTTTGCCATATCACTTTCCATAGCAAGCCAAGGGGTTTAGGATCACACTTAGGTAATAAAACCACAGCGAGTGTACCCATTCTGATACCAATTGAAAGCTCGAAAATGTGTTGAAAACACAAGAGCTGTTTAGACCCCCAAATCAAAATTATGGCTCGATAGATTTTACCCTAACTTAATACTAAGTGCGAAATAGAGTAAATGCGAGTGGATAAATAAACAAACTGCTCTAGCCCATAATCATAATAACACAGCAGTAAAATGAAAGGTAAAAGAGTAGGGAAGAAGAATGCAAACACAAGATAACACGCCGATGTGCTATCGAGGAGGAAACCAAAGAACTCAGTGAAAAACCTCTCCGCTGCCCTTCAAGCGGTAATCGATCCACTAGACAATCAGTTGGGATTCATGGGTTAGTAAGAAACCCTCCAAGCCTAATCTACCCGATGTACTTAAGCTCTCCAAGCTCTTACTTCAACAAGGCTTCTCGGAACTGTGTCTTATCTAGCTCTCTGAATCTCGCAATATGCCCGTTGCATCCGCCAAAGCTTGGCCTCTCAAGGTTTGTGACTAGGGTTTTCTCTCAAAAGCACTCCTTAACATCTGTGGGTAATGTGGGTATATATAGTGTGGGTACAGAAAGTGTGTATCAAATAGGACAATATGGCAAAAAAGAATGTTTTGCGGGTGTCTCTCGGGAAGGCCTAACTTGCAAGATACTCGCAAAAACTAGTTATTTCCATCCTGTCCTGACTCTTCGCATTCCAGTCATGTGTAGGGCACATGCTTCACTTTGCGGGATGCTTAGTCGTGAGCTACCCGCGAAAACAGCTTTAGTCTTCATGTCTTGAGTCTTCACACACTCTCTCTTTCTCACACAACCCTTACAATGAAATCCCACAAATAGTACAGAGTATAAAAGATTGAACATAATTATAATCAAATTTGGCACGGAATAAAAGCCAACAAAATACATAGTTGTAAATTACAACTTTATGGTCTCCATCATACCTTTTCTTAAATAAGAGTCCTTCATGCAGGAAATAACAGGTCACTAGTTTTTGAGCTTATACCTTTCATTGTGCTTTTGCAGTAAAATTCCATCTGCCAAATATCCCACAAACGAGTTCCTCCAATCTTCTACTGTAAACACGGCATAACTTTCTTCTCGGACTATGGCAAGCTGGCAGGCCTCATATTAGCTCTGAATTTGATCCGCTTCCCTATTCATATTTGGCAAATAGGAGCTCGGTCTCTACAACCTGCGGTAAAAGCTAACTTCTTTGCAGAACCCACAAGTTTTGCTGTGCACTTGTTCCAATTTCCTTTGAACCACTTCGCGCCCCACGCATCTTGATAGGATCCCTCTTGGCATTCTGCGGTACAACTCTCCTTTCATTAGGACTAATCCTTTACAGTCTTCAATTCTACCACATCTTCCTCTTTCAACAGGGTTTTTTTGATGGGAGCCCTCCAATCTTTCTCACATTCCTCCTTTTCTGGGAACCTTTCCTTGAGTATTTCGATTATAAACTCCTTTTGCTTCTTAACCTCTACTGTTGTATTACTTCCTTCAAAAGCTATTTGTGAGCCTAATACAGCCAAAGCTTTCGCGTATCAATATTCGCTCCTTTAGGTATGCTTTATCTCGAACGTGCAAAACTTTTCTTCCATCCTCTAAGCCAGTGTTTTGTAAGGGCCAAGGCTGGCTTCCTTAGGGAAAAACTCACCTTTCGCTTGGCAGACCACCAAGTTGAAATTGCCCACCACCTTTAAGTGTTGGATCCCCATTTCAAGGGCTAATGCTAGTCTTGTCAAGTACGCCTTATATTCTAATGTGTTGTTTGAGCACGGAAATTCCAGCTTAAATGATAGCACTATGGCCTTTCCTTCTCTGTGATAGAGGACCACCCTTATGCCTCCTAAGCTTGCCGTAGAGGAGCTGTTGAACTTTATAACACATTCATCTACTGTCACTTATACCGTGGCCACTTCTCCAGGTATATCGCAATCTAGCAGGAATTCCTCTTCTCCTGGAAATTGGGCCAACAAGTTTGCTATGCCTTGGCTTTTCACCTTTTTAGGTGTTCCTGCTTTCAAATCATATTAAGATAGTTGTAATAACCACTGCAATATTCTACCAGACAGAATGGGTTGTCGTAGAAGTGCCTTGATCGCGTGGGACTTTGTCATAAGATGTACCTTATAGGCCAAGAAGTAATGATGTAACCTTTATGATGCGTAAATAATTGCCAAGCACACTCTTTCTACTTAAGGATAGCGTTTTCAGCATCTTTTAAAGCGCAGCTAACGTAGTTCATTGGCTGCTTAATGCCCCCTCTATCCTCTTGAGCTATTAATGCCCCAATGGTAGATGAACATGAGTCCAAGTAGAGCAACCATAGCTTTCTGTGATTTGGAAAGCTTTCTGTTGTTCGTCCCCCCATTCAAAACTCTGTCCTTTCTTTAGTAACTTCTCAAAGGCCGAGATAATTGATGCTAGGCCTGGTATGAACCTTCTAATGCAGGAGATCTTGCCCAAAAAGCTCTTCAACTCTTAGATAGTGGCCGGTGGCTTCATGATCACTATTGTCGTAGCTTTTGCTGGGTCAACATCTATTCCTCTACTATGGACCAAGAACCCCAAGAACTTCTCGGCAAAAACTCCAAATTTGCATTTTAATGGATTCATTCTTAGCTTGAAAAGCCTACACTGCTCTAACACCTTAAGTATTTTGACATGATCCTCGCGCTTTCTTGACTTTACCACAATGTTGTCCACATAATCCTCCATTTCATAGTGCATCATGTTGTGGAAGATCGCAGTCATGGTATGTTGGTAAGTCGCACTTGCATTTTTCAATCTAAAGGGCATCACCTTGTAATACAAATTCCCGATGGGTGTTCTGAAAGCAATCTTATCCACATCTCTGGGTGCCATTCTAATCTAGTTGTAACCACTGAACCCATCCATGAAAGAGAACATGGCGTGCATAGCAATATAGTCTATCAATAGGTCCATGTTTGGTAGGAGAAATTCATCATTTGGGCAGGCTTGATTGAGATTTTTGAAATCTATACAGCATCTGATTTGCCCATTCTTTTCCTTGATAGGTACAATGTTGGATAGCCACTTTGGGTGTTGGATTAGTTTGATGAGTCCTGCCATGAGCAACTTCTGCACCTCCTGTATTATCTGTGCCTCTATGTCGGTATGAAATACCCTGGTTGGCTGGGCCATAGGTCTGGTTCCAAGCTCTACATTGAGTGCATATATAACTAGGCTTAGATCTAACCCAAGCATCTCGCTATATTCCCATGCAAATATGTTTCTGAACTCTCTCAATAATTGAATAAGGTCCGATTTTTCTTCCTCTAACAATTTTGAACTGATTGAAATGGGTTTCGATTTCTGTGGATCTATGCCCAAGTCTATTTCTTCTAACTCCTCTTCAGCCATCACCTATGTTTCTTCTCCCGTGCCTATCCTTTCCTCCACTTTCTTGCCGTTCTTTTCTTCAGAGTATTCTTGGGCCATACAGCATACTGGGAGCCCATGCTGAGGCCCTCCTCTAGGACTCTCTCTTGTATACTGCAAGTAGGCCACGTGCTCCTTCATAACTTGTACACTATTCTACCGTCAGGTGTTTTGACCCTGATGCAGCGCGGCAAATTGTCTGACTCTGCAGTTGGTGCCTCTTTCCTTTTCCTTTTTTTCTTCAGTAACTCCCACAAATTAGGCTCTAGGTCATTTTCAATGTCCTTCCATCTAGGCACAAAGGTTCCTGATGGTTTGGACACCGAACTTTCTCTTGATGGAGCCCATTCATCATAAAACATGGTTTCCACCAAATAGGCTTTTGCTTGCTTAAAGGGGGATTGAGGGGGGGGGGGGGGGGGGGCTGTAATTCAGATTGTCCTACCATTGAGTCTTCCCTTCACACACTGATGGTACATTGATGGGACAAGACGATGCTTGTGAAATCGTGGCTGTCCCAACAGTATGTGACACAAGACCTGTGTCTTTACTATGTGGAAGCGAGTCTGTGAGGCTATTGGACCTACTTTTAGCCAAAGTTGTATATGTCTTGCTATATATTCTCCCTTTCCTCTAAATCCTGTCACTTTCATTAGGTGACCTAAGATCTTGTTTTTCGGTATTCCTGCTGCTTACAATGCATTGAGTGGTACGAGGTTTACTGAAGCACCCGTATCCACCAAGGCTTGCTTGATAGGAATTTGATTTATCGAGCCCACCAGATATAGTGGTCTTCTGTGATCTGGGTATCTCACTTCCATGTCCTTATAACTGAAAGTGATTTCATTAGTGTCTTCAAGAAAAGCCGTTGGATTAAGTTTCTGCAGTAAGGCACTCAAATCCCGTTCTCGAGGCGACGCTTACCAGGGCCTCCATGGCCATTCTCCTTTCATTAGTTGTAATCTCCAGCTGGTCAATTAGATTTTAAAACCAGGAACTCCTTTGCAAGGTCATGATGGCTCTTGTTGGCAATGAAGGCCTCTCATCTTCCTCATCGCTTGGGTCAGCGCAAATAACTATTGCTGTTACTTCTTTTCCCTTGTGATTGGGGAGTGGATTCCTCTAAATTTCTGGCTGGGTCAACTTAAGGGTCCCCTTTTTGATTCCGCGGTGGACCAGCTTACTGAGTGCCCAACATTCTGCCATAGCGTGCTGTATATAGTTATGTATTCAGCAGAAACGCGGATCCCTTCATTCCTTATCAGTGGGTTCTTTGGAAACTTGATTGGGCATGAAGACCCTATCTGTAATCCATTTGTCTAAAAGTACATTTGGCTCTTTTGGCGTACATGGTATGGGTGGAAGGCTCTCGTACTCCCTCCCATTTGGCCATTTTCTTTTTTCGTTTGTGGATACCGCCATAGCCTGCGGGGAAGACTTTGAATCCGTTGGCTTTTCCAAGCTAGGCCTAACTAACTAGGTTTTCTTTCTGGCCTTCTATAATAGTTGGGCGAACTATGAAATCTCAAGATTTTTGCGAACGGCTCTGTACTTTATGATCATGTTTCCCATGCACATTTCCACTAGCATTCTTTCTTCATAATGATCATAACAATCATGAGCTGTGTCCCTGAACCTCTTAATATATTCCATGAGATCTTTACCATTCCTTTGCTTTATGCATTGCAATTTTGTAAGTGTCACAGTTTCCTCCCCATGAAAGTATTTATTGTAAAAAAAACCACCATGTCATCCTAGGTAGGGATGGACCCCAACTTTAAAGCTAGTATACCAAGTGTAAGCATGATCACATAAGGACTTCGAAAATTCACGTAATCACAGGTCTTTGTCTCCTGCAAATGGTACCATGGTGTCTAGAAACTTGCTAACGTGCTCAATGGCACTTCCCTTTTTGTCGTCATACTACGAGAAAGTTGGTGGCTTGTGTCTATCAGGGTATGGCTTGTTGAGTAACCTCTTGGGTATGGTGGTCTCCTTGAGTAGAATCTCTCCTTGGGCGCTTTGGCCTTTTCTTGTTCTAACAACGTTGTGACGTTTGCCATTGTCACAAAGCGCTGTTTTGTATTTTATGGGCATCTGCCCTCCGAGGTTACCTCTTTGTCAATTGCATTCTCAAGGTCGTGCTAACTACCCTTTTCTTTTGTTTTGTCAGCTTTTAACAGACAAATTTCCTCTACCAACTATTATTGGGTATGCTGCAATGATTGCATCATCTCAATGAAAAGTTTGGCGTTGTCTCCTTGCTGTTGTGGCTTAGCCCTCGCACCAACATCACCTTCCTAGTTAGGCTGGTGTGGGGTGGTTGGTTTAGACTTTCTCTCCTCTCCTCAAAGTCCTAATAAATAACACCTCAAAACTCTAAACATAACTTCACTTTAGGATTCCAAAAAAAAAAAAAAAAAAAAAAAGACTCACATAACCCAAAAAAAGAAGAAGTTAGGATTATGTAAAAAAAGAGAGAAGGACTCCTGTTAGGAGTCTCTTTCCCCTCCTCACAACCTTAGCAATTACCACCTCAAAATCCTAAACTTAACTTCACTTTAGGTTTATATTGTTATTATTAATAAAATTTCAATTCAACATATGTGGATATTTTTTTATATTGTTATTAATGAATTTTATCTTTTATGTTGAATTTTTTATTTGCTTTCAAATGTGCCTAAGATTTTCTTTCTATCTTATTCTTTGGTTATGTTTAGAATTGATTTTCTTTGCAGTATTTGGGTTAATCTCCATATTTATATTGACATTGTCTTTGTGGGTTTGGTTTTTGGGTTGAAATTTCTACTAATTGTTTTTTATATTGTACATGGCAGATGAAACATCTCTATTTTTTTTGGAGAAAAATCAAAACTGCAACCTAAGTCTTTTAGCCTAAGGAACGATAAATTTTTATCTGGTATGTTATATATAAACTTGTTGAATTTGATTTGGTTTTGAAGTAGAATTTGAGGATTCTATAAATTTTGAAGTTTTAAGTCTTGGAGTTTTTGGTATTTGCGTCTCAGTAGGTTGATCTTAATTCTTCACCTTAAATGTTTTTTATTTAGGTTCATGTGATTTTTTGTTTTCTTATTAAAAGTTATGATTTTTGGTTGATTAATTATTTGTTTGTATTAATTTCAATTAATTATTTGTTTGGATTCAACATAAAAGATAATGGAATTAGGTATTATAATTTTGATATTGTTCCTTGTTTTGAATTGTCTGTATTGTTATTACTACGAGAAAGTCATATTACTACTCAAATTTGAAACTTGGTGTGTCTTTCTCATATCATGGTCTTTGTTTATATATTTGTAGTTTATATTAGTTTTAAGTGTGTGTATATATAATCATTGGGAGTTTTGCTTTATTAATTTAAGAATTGTAAATTACTTTATAGGTTTCGGTAACTATGCACTTGCAACTCAATAATGTTCAATGTTAGACAACACTTGCAAAATTTCTTCATTTAAAAAAAAATACTAACTACCAAAATGTTTATTTACTCATTGTTGGATTTTTTTTCAGAGTCAATAACTTTTACGTGCATCGCATGAGTTAGTGACTAATTTAACAAATAGCTTAATTCAATGCAATTTTGTAATTAAAGAATCGTAATATACAGCAACTAAACAACTGCAATTACTTTTTAAACGAAATGTTATAAATTGTTTTGTGTAGTCGGGGTGGATAAACACAATGACCATCTTAGGGACATTTAAGTTAACCAGTCCAAATATAGCAACAGAAAGAGGAATAGCATGTGTTTGTCCTAGTCCCGCAACAAATGTCATCTCATTACACTGCATTGTCACCACGTTTCACCACCCCTCTCATGCAAAAGACACATGTAAAGTTCCACAATCCACCTCTTCGCCTCTCTCTCTCTCTCTCTCTCTCATGAAAGCAAATCCTATAGCCAGAGTCATCACCATCGACCCTCTATCGCCACCACCAGATATGGATGAGGAGGAGGAGGTGGAGGTGGGCTGTGAAGAAGCCTATTCTTTCATACCAAATCCATTACAATGCTTCACAAAACTAATACTCTTCCAAGCAGACTTTATATACAACTCCTTGACCACTCTCTTCTCACCTATCTCTTGCCTTCTTTCCATTCTCCACGAGTCCTATCACCGTGCTGAGGAGACCAAAGACACTGTGGAATCCACAATCCACAAAGTCCCCTCCACCATCACCCATGGTAGCACCCTTATGTTGAAGATGCTGAGTTTGGGCTTCCTAGGAGCTGCATACGTATGCATGGTTTTGATGGTAGTGTTGGTCCTAGCTGTTGTTTTGGGTGTTGGGTTGTTGCAACTGTGGGTGGACCAACCTGTTTTTGGGAGGGAGAGCTTGTATTTTGACTATACTGAGCCTCATCCTAAGGCTATTTTATATTTTGGTAATGTTGGGGCTGAAAGGAATAACCGGAGGAAGAAACCAATGGGTTCCAATAGGGCACACATTTCATGTTCCTTTGGTGCTTTTGATGCCTGAATCTGACTTCAATAGAGACATTGGGGTGTTTCAGGTATGCCCAATTCTTTCAAATTAATATTAATCCATTTTTTTATCTACTTCTTTTAGTCTATTCCCCCAAGTTTACTTTAGGACAATCGATTTTTTTTTTAAAAATTTTTTTTAAATTTTTAAATTTTTAATTATTTTATTTATTATTATTATTATTTTTTTGTGTGCGCGCGCTTCATAGCACCTTTTCCCTTCCCCTGTCCCCTGAATCTTCCCCTCGTTCATTCCCATTGCTACCTCACATTAATACCTTTCTCTAAACCTTTATATCTCCCCTAACCATAACCTCGCCCTACCTCTGTGTTAGAAACACTGAATTTATTGTATTTCTTTACTAATAAAATATAAATGAGTGTCTTTATATAGGAGGTAGACAGTGTAGTACAAATATGTGTGCTATACAATATAAATAAGGTGGGCTTAAGGCCTATAGCCTATTACATGTTAACAGCCCCTCAAACTCAAGGTGGGTGTGAGACTAACTTGAGGTTGTCCACTAAAGCACGAATGTGTCCCTTAGGATGTAACTTGGTAAAGATATTTGTAAGTTGATCTTTAGAGGAGACTGAGAATAGCTTGAGAGTACCAAGGACATGATAATAACAGATAAAATTACAATAAATTTCAATGTGTTTAGTCTCTTCATGGAAGACATCATTGTGAGCAATATAAATGGCACTCTGGTTATTAGTTGTAGAAGATGTAAACACACCTAAATCCTTAAAAAGCCATTGAAGCTAGAGGAGTTTAGGTGCAGTATCAGTAAGGGCACGATATTCCACATCAGTGTTGGAACGGGCCACAATGGTTTGTTTCTTTCTTCGCCAAGAGATTAGAGAAGAACCAAGAAGAAAACAATAACCAGTGGTTGACCTACGATCAGTGAGATTTTCTACCTAATCAGCATTAGAGAATGCATAGAGAATAAGAGGAGACTGAGTAGAGTAGTACAGACCATGAAAAATAGTGCCCTTTAGGTATTGAAGAATGCGCTAGACAGCAACATGGTGAGTCGAACATGGAGTAGACAAAAACTAGCTCACTTGGTGAACATCATAAGAAATGTCTGAACGAGTGACAGTGAGATAAATTAGGTTGCTAACCAATTGTATGTAAAGAGAAAGAGTAGACAGTGGTTTCCCAGCTGAGGGAGTTAGATGCGCAATAAGTTCAACTAGAGTGTAAACAATCTTACTATCAATGAGTCCAGCTCGAGAAAAAAGTTCAGAAGAACTTGGCTTAAGTAATATAAAATCCATCAGTTGAATAAGTGATTTCAAGACCCAAGAAGTAGCTGAGATGTCCAAGATCTTTCATCTCAAATTGTTGATTGATAAAATCCTTGAGTTCTTGAATGCCATTGAGATCATCACCAGTTATGATCATGTCATCCATATATAGGAAAAGCAAAATAGTGCCTTTGTTGGTGCGACGGAGAAATAATACAGAATCATAAGGAGTGGCAGTGTAACCCAAGAGAAAGATGGTGGAGATGAACTTGGTATACCAAGCTCATTGAGCTTGTCTAAGGCCATAAAGTGCATGACGAAGGTGACAAACCTTATTTGATTCAATAGAGAGACCAGAAGGAGGTTGCATATAAACTTCTTCACTTAAATTCCCATTAAGGAAGACATTTTTGATATCCATATGAAAATGATCCCGTTTATTGGTAGGGACAATAGCTAAAAGGTCATGAATAAATGAGATTAGAGCAATTGGAGCAAAGGTTTCTCCACAATCAATCTCATACTATAAGTAAAACCTTTTGCAATAAGACAAGCTTTATGGTGCTTAATGGTCAAATTAGAGCAAGTCTTGATCTAGTAGAATTTGCAGGAGGAGAGTCACCAAATCCCACGTATGGTTTTTAAATAATGGATCAAGTTCCTCTTTCATTGCAATTTTCTATAAAGGGTTAATAGAGACTTCACAATAGGTGTGAGGCTCGTGTAGTGTAGTAAGGGCAGTGTAACAATGATAGTCAAGTAAATGTGTAGGAATGGATCTTACCTGAGTTAAGTGACGAGGTGGAATATCTTTTGCAAGATCTTCAAGCAAAGAAAAAGTAGGGGAACAAGGCTTAAGTTTGGGTAGCTCATCTTCGACCTATTCATTTTCCACCTATTTATCTGGTGGTTAGACAGAGAAGTGTATAGGAGGATCGAGAGCAACTATAGAAGGAATATGTGACTCATTTGGAAAAAAAATTCTAAGACAGATGAGGTAGATAGGAAGGCATGGAAGTGAGAGAGCTCTACAAAGGAGCGATGTTCCAAAAAGACAACATTTAGGGAGACACGAAGACGATAAGAGATAGGATCATAACACCAATACCCATTTTGAGTTTTACCATAGCCAAGGAAACAACAAAGCCTGGATTGAGGCTCAAGTTTATTGTGCTTATGAGGCTAAAGAACAATGAAACAGGCAGAGTCGAAGGAGCATAAGTGGTGATAGTTAGGATGTGATCCAAAAAGGCACTCATATGGAGTTTGATTTTGGAAGATAGTGCTGGGAATGCAATTAATAGATTGAAGAGCAGCTTCGCCCAAAAAAAGAGCAGTAACTTTGGCAGAGAGAATGAGAGCACGAACGGTGTCAAGAATATGACAAAGTTTTCATTCGGCTTTACCATTTTGTTGAGAGGTACCTGGACAAGTTAGGTGATGAATAGTGCCTTAAGAATGCAAAATAGCTTGGAAAGCATGTTGAGTGTATTCAAGAGCATTGTCAGATCGAAATTTTTAATGTGTTTGGAAAGTTGAGCTTCATCCATTTTTGCAATGTTACAATATACTTGTAACAATCCGAACAATAGAAAGTATGAAAAATCCAGCTATAGCAAGAATAATCATTAACAAAGATAAAAAAAAAAAAAAAATCAAGATCCACCAGTACTAGAGATAGAGGAAGGTCCCTAGACATCAAAATGAATTAGGTTAAAGATATCAGTAGACATGATTCACTAGTATTGAAAGGCAAAAATTTTGATTGTGTTTCCTAATTGACACGAAACACAATCAAAAATTTTTTTGGACATTGAAACAAACCTCTAGAAGCTAAGTGTTATACTCAAGAGGAATATGCGTGATCGAGTCGGTCATGCCAAAGTGCAAGAGAAGGTATAGAAGAAATTGCAGCAGCTGCAGTATCAACAAAAGTAGGAGCAACAGGTGAAAGACGAAGGTTGTCCATAGGAAACATATGCTCAACTCTAGGACTAGTCCCAAGCTCCTGTCACATCCTCGAATCCAGCACAGTACACATAGAATAATCAAAGGTAATGCAATAACCCAATTTAGCTAATTATCCCGCACACAAAGAAAAAAAAATTCGTAAGAAAGGTTAGGAACATTAAAGACCCTAGGAATCGAGAGGTTAGAGGTCAAGATAGAACCTATATTATGAACAAACATTGTGGAACTATTTACTATACGAATATTAAGAGGGTGTGGTGCAGGTTCAAATTGAGAAAATAAGGACAAGTGAGGTGTCATGTGCTTGCAACAAGCAGAATCCATAAGCCAAGAGGAAGGAGACTTACTAGATAAAACTAAGAGAAAAGAAAAAAAAGATGCATTGCCAACCATACGAATGGTATTAGCAATGATTTGTTTCAAGTTGACTATGAAATTGGTGATAATGTATCCAAAAGACTTAGACTTTGTGGAGATAGGAGTCATTGGTTGGATATTCTCAGTGTTAGCAATAGTAGCAACAAAAATGGAAATAGTTAATTTATTGGGATCATAGCAAGTCTCAATATTATGGCCAAGACGTTTAAAAAATTTGCAAAATCATTTGTTAAATTATCGGCAACCATAGCAAGTCTTAATACTTTGGCCAAGACATTTGCAAAAGTTGCAAAATTGTTTGTTGGATTACCAGCAATGATTATTGCAATAAGAAGAAGACATTTCCTTGTTCTTCATTTATAAGCAAAATATGTAAAAATGGACTACAAAAATAAAATCTACCCAAAAATTTGGGTAAGGAGCACCTGGATTGCAAAAGGTCAACTCTGGTAGAAAAGTCAACGATCAACCCTACAGAGTCAAAATCAATTGTCAAAGGTCAAAGTCAACTTGGGGTGATGTCAGCGGATGATGTAAGCTGATGACATAAGCAGATGACATGGCAAATGAAGTTAGCTATGGCTGATGTGTCAATTGACGTGGTGGATGATGTAACAGGATGACGTCTCAATTGATGTCAGCAGGTGCTACAAAGGTAGCAGATAGGTGCATAGACGAAGAAGCAAAAGCTTTAAATGGAACGTAGGGTATTCGATGACGTCGATTCTATTCTAATCATGTAGATCAAAGAAAAGAGTCCCGATCGTAGTGGCAAGGACAAGATCGGAGCAAAACTTATTGCGGCGAATGAGAAGGCAATGGTCTCTAATGTGTGATGGTGGCGGCAACATCAACTATGATGGCGACGTTAATGGTCGAGGCAGCAGAGAGCACTAAGAAGACAAGACTGCAAATAACACACCAAAAAGTTAGAATAGTGGCTACAATGTTAGAAATACTGAATGAATGTATTGTATTTATCTAGTAATAAAATATACATGAGTGTCTTTATATAGGAGGCAGAGTGTGCAGTACAAATATGTGTGCTATACAAGTTAAATAAGGTGGCTAAGGCCCATAGCCTATTACACATTAACACTTTAAAAGTTACATCCACCACATTCACCACCTCCCATGTTTATCACTTAATTTTATTGGCCCTACCATCCCCATATCACCTTTTCCTCAACCATCTTTTTTATCTTAGTGACCAACATGCATTCCACTTCTCTTGAGCATGGATGTCTTCAACCTCGTCGACCGTACCAATCAATGTGTACATCTAGAACTCCCACCAAATCAAAACACAATAACATTTCCTCAAATTTTTCTACTAGGCAAACTTATCTCCTCCAGACTTGCAGGTCCATGTATCGTCTAGGATATGGTCACTAGAGCTTAGAGGACAGTATATCCACTTGAAGTCAATCGTCTGGATAATGACACATTCATGTTTAGCTTCCTTCATGAAGTAGATCTGCATAGGGTTTTCCAAAGAAGACAATAGTCCATCCACAGTGGGCATTTTATGCTAAAACAGCGGAATCCAAAACTTTGTTGGCATGAAGTGGATTTCACCTTCACTACATTTTGGATTCCAGTTCATAGTCTCCTTTCCTTGTGGAAATCAGAGGAAAATCTAAGGAAAATTGGATCAAAAGTTGGAAATGTTGTAGAGGTTGATTTTGTTGGCGATGTTTGGAGAAGGTTCATTCGCATAAAAGTCGAGGTGCATATTGTTGGAAAATATGGCTAAATAAACAAGTCTTGATTCAACCATACAAACCCTAAAAAAATTAGCAATGACAAAAATAAATAGATAGAGTTAGAAAGATCTCACAAACTATAGAATCACGCAAATGCGTTGTCTTTAAAGGTTGATTCGTGCCACCCGGAGTAGAACTCGGTGTGAATGGCTCTCTTGGCCGAACAACCCCCCAAGATTAGACTATAGTAATTTCTTCAAGTTGATCACACACTCAAACAAGAAGAACTAGGAACAACCTTACTTGCCTTTCCTTTTCTTAAAAATATTAAAGCTGAAATTTTTTCTGTGCAGCAAAAAATTGAAGCTGAAATTTTTTCCTTTTGTGCAGCAAAAATACAGAGGAAAACAGAGGGATACTGCTGGAGAAAGATGAGGAAAAGATGTGTATATAATAGTGTGAGATGTAGGGCTTATATATATGCTAGCAGGAAAGATAAGTGGGCTGACTAGAGGAGTGCTCCCAACGGTTACTGTGCAGCCAACGGGTAGCACAATAAATGCCCCAACGGGCAGTACCTAAGTGGGCTAAAACCAAAAGAAATTAGAAAAGAATCAGGCCCAAGAGAGATATAGACTAGCTTAACTCCAACCCAAGCCCAAACCCTTAGCCCATTGTCTTTCAAGCTTACCACCTATGATGTGCAAAGCCTTATAAACTCATAACAAGATTCATTCCTAACCAATGTGGGACACAAACATACATTAAGTGTTTGAAACACACACATACTCCAACAATCCCCCATATGTTACAAACACTAAACTAGGAAAGGCAATAAGCTCAAGAAGACATGCATCAATATGGTACCCTAAGGTTTTAACCATACTTAGAGTAAATAAGTAGGAACTACTAGACAATGGTAGAGTTAGACTCTTTTAACCAAGCTATTAGATAACCAAACTTACTACCCACATACCTTTCTTTACTAAGGTTGTTCCTTAAGCGGGTTGGCGCCTTATACAGGCCATGCGCCATTGGGTTTCATGAGAGCTCTAGAGACCTACCTAAGTCTCATAGGAAGCGGCACAACTTCCACTCCCACATAGGTGGCATCCATCAAGAGTGTGTGCAGTACACCCCATCCCAACAGGTAGGGACTATGGATCCATTAAGAGCTAGAGCTCAACCTCCAACAATCTGCAACTTAGCACTGTCTCACACCATAGGGATGGACCCATCACTAATCTCCTCAATGAGATAGCAGAATACATAATAGCTGACAGTGCCCATATGGACCACAAATGGCTTCCACCCATTTAACCCCTTGTGTGGAATCACCCATCATAGAGGTTGGGCATTGGTCATAGTGTCACAATTTGGGTATCAGTCCTATCCCCCTCGATGTCTCACTCACCAGCCTTCTTGCTAGTGGCTTGGTCAAAGGATCGGCCAAATTCCTTTCTGACCTCACAAAGTCCAAGGACATTACACCATTATCAGTGAGCTGCCTCACAATATTGTGTCTCCATCGGATATGTCGACTTTTCCCATTATAGATTTTGTTCTTAGCACGTGCTATGGCAGCCTGACAATCACAATGTATGCAAATAGAGGCAATGGAGTTAGTATACAATGGTATATCCATTAACAAACTCCTAAGCCACTCGGCTTCAGACCCAGCCTTTTCTAAGGCTACTAACTCTGATTCCATGGTGGATCTCGCTATGCAAGTCTGCTTGGATGATTTCCAAGAGACAGCCCCTCCAGCTAGTGTGAACACATATCCACTAGTGGACTTTACCTCATCTGTATCAGAGATCCAATTAGCATCACAATATCCTTCTAATATAGCAGGATAACCACAATATGACAAACTATAATCAAAAGTACCCTTTAAATATCTCAACAGTCTAGATATTGCATCCCAATGTTCAATACTAGGATTATGAGTATATCTACTCAATCTACCAACAGCATATGCAATATCCGGGCGAGTACAGTTTGTCAAAAACATCAAACTACCAATGATTTGTGCATATTTATCTTGTGAAACACTATCACCATGATTTTTAAACAAATGCACCTTTGAGTCAAAAGGAGTAGACATAGGTGACATATCAAAGTGTTCAAACTTTTTAAGAATTTTCTCTACATAGTGAGATTGTGATAGTGTAATGCAATCATTATCCTTAAGGATCTTGATGCCCAAGATTATATTTACCTCACCTAAATCTTTCATATCAAAAGTAGAGGCAAGAAAGTGTTTAGCATCATGCACAACATCAAGGCTAGTTCCAAATATAAGCAAGTCATCAACATATAAACATATAATAACACCTTCATTATTAATAAACTTGCTATATATGCATTTATCGGCACCATTGATCACGTACCCATGTGTAAGCATAACATTATCAAATTTTTCATGCCATTGTTTAGGTGCTTGTTTTAAACCATATAAAGATTTAACCAACTTACAAACTTTATGTTCTTGTCCAAGAACTACATAACCCTCGGGTTGCTCCATATAAATTTCTTCTTCTAAATCACCATTTAGAAAAGCAGTTTTAACATCCATTTGATGTATTACAAGTTTGTAAATAGAAGCAATGGCAAATAAAATTCTAATAGATGCAATTCTAGTAACCGGAGAATAAGTATCAAAATAATCCACATTATGTTTTTGCTTATAGCCCTTGGCTACTAAGCGAGCTTTAAACTTATCAATTGTACCATCCGGTTTTAATTTCCTTTTAAACACCCATTTGCAACCAATAGGTTTAACCTTGGGTGGAAGCTCAACTAATTCCTAAGTATGATTAAACATAATAGATTCTAATTCATTATTAATTGCTTCCAACCAAAAAGGTGCATCTACGGATTTAATTGCATCATAGTAACTTACAGGTTCATCTTCAACGACATAGGCAAGGAAATCGTTACCGTAATCCTTTTCCTTCCTAGCTCGCTTGCTCCTTCTTATTTCTTGCATATCATCAACAAAGTCATTAGAAGTTTCAATAGAATCATGCAATACTTTTTCCTTATTTTTCAAAGGAAACACATGCTCAAAGAATATGGCATTTTCAGATTCAATAATAGTGTATGATTCTAATATATCACTTTTGATGACAAGAAATCTATAGCATGAACTATTGCAAGCATAACCAATAAACACACAATCACATGTTCTAGAACCAAGCTTTCTCCTTTTAGGCTCGGGTAGCATGACCTTAGCCAAGCACCCCCACACTTTGAGGTATTCCAAGTTAGGCTTACGCCCTTCCCAAAGTTCATAAGGAGTTTTACCAGTTTTCTTATGAGGTACTTTATTTTGAATATGGCAAGCCGAAAGGATGGCCTCCCCCCACATGTTGGAAGATAGCCCGGAACTAACAAGCATAGCATTCATCATCTCTTTAAGAGTTCTATTTTTCCTTTCGGCTATTCCATTAGATTCCGGTGAATAAGGTGGAGTTACCTCATGTATTATGCCATTTTGTTCACAAAATTCCTTAAAAGGATTAGACTCATATTCACCACCTCTATCGGTTCTAAGTCTTTTAATCCTTTTATTCTTTTGGTTCTCAACTTCACTTTTATACTTTATAAACATCTCCAAAGCTTCATCTTTGGTTCTTAGTAAATAAAGTTTAGTGAATCTAGAGTGGTCATCAACAAAGATCACATAAAATCTTTTACCACCTCTAGTTATAGTGTGTTTTAAATCACCTAAGTCACTATGTACCAATTCAAGAAGCTCGGTTTCTCTTGTTATGGATTTACAAGGTTTCTTGGTGATTTTAGTTTCGGCACAAATTTCACATTTGTCCATATTAGCTTCACTTAGTGAGTTAATAATTCCGCATTCTTTCATTTTCTTTATATAGCCAAGATTAACATGTCCAAGTCTACCATGCCAAACATCAATGGAATCAACTAAGTAAGCACAAGAAGATGAACCTTTTTCATTAATAACTTGATCAACATTAAGTACAAAAAGGCATTCATCATCATAGCCTTTACCAACAAAAACTTCATTCTTAGTTAAAGTAACTATGCCACCATCAAATAAAACTTTAATACCGGCCTTACCAAGCAAATGTACCGAAATGAGATTGTGTCGAAAGTGAGGTACATGAAGGACATTATTGAGTGAAAGAGTTTTACCGGAAGTTAGCTTTAAGAGTATCTTCCCTTTACCACTCACCGGCACGGACCTATTGTCTCCAACATAGACACATTCGGTGCCTTCCGCCATAGGAGTGTAGGAACTAAACTCCTCTTTGAATGCACCAATGTGTCTTGTGCAAGCCGAGTCAACTACCCATCCCTTCACATTTGTCACCAAGTGTGCCTCACACACCACCGCCGCAATAATCTCTTCGGTTTGCACCACATTTGCCTTATTTGATGTAGAGCCTTTGTTGTTGTTCTTATTGTTGTTGAAGTTGCCCCTCGCCCTACATGTTGCCGCATAATGACCTACCTTGCCACAAATAAAACAATTACCCTTTTTCTTTTGGATTTGAGGATTTGGGCCATTTTTATTATGAAATTTTCCTTTTCCCTTGAAATCATGTTTCTTATTATGTTGTGGAGGTCTAGAGGGTCCTCCCTCTACAACATTAGCCTTGGAAGTAAATTCCTTAACTCTAGAAACCTTCTCCGACATCCTATTTGTTTCTTCAATTTGAATATCAACGATAGTTTGTTGAAGATTCAAATAGGTTCTATGGTGGCTATACCGATGTTTATACTCTTTCCAAGAGTCCGGCAACTTAAACACTAAGCCATGAGCCACAAACCTCTCGGGTAAAACATCACCCTCTTTAGCTAGGTCGGAAACTAATTTTTGAAAATCTTCAATTTGGCTAGTAACATTTTTTTCCTCAACCATTTGAAAAGACATAAATTTAGCCGTAGCAAACTTTTTAGCACCCTCATCCTCAAACCCATAACGACCATTAAGTTCATCCCATAAATCTTTAGCACAAGTAAAATGACAATAATTATCAAACAACTTGTTAGATAAACCACACTTAATAGTATGAACACACAATTTATTTGTTTTTTCCCACTTTGCTATATTTTTAGGATCTTCTTCGGGTTTAGGCTCATAAAGAACCCGGTCAATTTCGGTAAATTCCAAGATGGGCAAAACCCTTTCTTTCCAACGCTTAAAATTATTTCCATCAAAAGCCTCAAGCTTTGTAATTTCCGAAATGACCTTAAGAGAATCAACAACTTGTTTCTTCATTGTTAAAACACAAATATCAACCTTTAAAATTGTTGGAAAATATGGCTAAATAAACAAGTCTTGATTCAACCATACAAACCCTAAAAAAATTAGCAATGACAAAAATAAATAGATAGAGTTAGAAAGATCTCACAAACTATAGAATCACGCAAATGCGTTGTCTTTAAAGGTTGATTCGTGCCACCCGGAGTAGAACTCGGTGTGAATGGCTCTCTTGGCCGAACAACCCCCCAAGATTAGACTATAGTAATTTCTTCAAGTTGATCACACACTCAAACAAGAAGAACTAGGAACAACCTTACTTGCCTTTCCTTTTCTTAAAAATATTAAAGCTGAAATTTTTTCTGTGCAGCAAAAAATTGAAGCTGAAATTTTTTCCTTTTGTGCAGCAAAAATACAGAGGAAAACAGAGGGATACGGCTGGAGAAAGATGAGGAAAAGATGTGTATATAATAGTGTGAGATGTAGGGCTTATATATATGCTAGCAGGAAAGATAAGTGGGCTGACTAGAGGAGTGCTCCCAACGGTTACTGTGCAGCCAACGGGCAGCACAATAAATGCCCCAACGGGCAGAACCTAAGTGGGCTAAAACCAAAAGAAATTAGAAAAGAATCAGGCCCAAGAGAGATATAGACTAGCTTAACTCCAACCCAAGCCCAAACCCTTAGCCCATTGTCTTTCAAGCTTACCACCTATGATGTGCAAAGCCTTATAAACTCATAACAAGATTCATTCCTAACCAATGTGGGACACAAACATACATTAAGTGTTTGAAACACACACATACTCCAACACATATCACACAACCACTCTGCCCAGGTGTCTTCCTTCTCCATGATAGTTTAATGATTTATGGATTAGCTTAAAGTATGAAAAGCTTGTAGAAATTTGTTACAAATATAGTCTTATTGGCCATGAAGAGAGACATTACGCTGGCAACATGCCTCGCCTTCAAAATCCTTTAGGCCATCTGTTTAAGGCCTTTGGTCCATGGTTAAGAGTAGATAATGATGAATCTCTACTAGAGGTGTACGTTGTACCCTATAGCCTAAACTCAAACTAGGAAAACAACAAATTAGTAACGACACAAAACCTAAAGAATACGGGTACAAATGAGACAAACTCTTTATTCTCTCAGTACACAAACCCTATTTCCATTATTATCTTCTTATCTAACAGTGGCTATAGTGCATCAGATCATAACCAAATCAAGATGGCTAGTAAAAAACAAATAACATCTCTTCCTCTCTAATGGCCCTTCCAAAGATTTCAATTTTCTACAAGAAAAGCTCGAGGCAAGGCTCACTGGTTGGAGAAGTAATTGCTTATCTTGGGCTAGAAGAAGCACCTTTATTAAATTAGTCGTCTAAGCAATCCCAAGTTACACTATGTCATCTTTCAATATTCCTAACAAAACCTATGACAAGTTGGATGTGCTATCTCGAAGATTTTGGTGGAAGCATGGGATTATTTGTGTCAACAAAAAGCTAAGGGTGAGTTGTGGTTCAAGAAAGCAAAGGATTTCAATAATGCTCTAATAGCCAAGCTAGCTTAGATGATTGCCTCGAAGCGGGACAACTTGTGCATGCAAATTTTAAGGGCCAAATATAAGGTTAGATATGACTGGCCGCATAAAGACCCACCAAAGTCAGCCTCACCCATTTGGAGAGAAATTGAAAATTTTAAGCCTACCATCTTAAAAGGTGCATGCTATCTCATAGGAGACGGAGTTTCAATCAATGTATGGAAGGACTTGTGGGTGCCTTGACTCCAAGGTTTCAAGCCTAGGCCAAGAATTTAGCGACTCTCATATCTTCTTATTATGGTATCCCAACTCGTTTTGGAAGGACAACATGCCTGGAACACAGCTTTAGTCCATGAGTTGTTTGACCAAGAAGATGTCCAAGCCATTTTATTAATCCCTCTCCCTATAAGATCCAATGAAGACAAGCTTATTTGGGTTCTCAAATCCAAAGGAGCCTTCACTGTTAAATATGCCTATCACTCAGTCATACAACATACCAGCACACTCCCTTAATCCCAAACTCCTTGGAAGAAGATTTGGAAGATGAATGCTCAGTAACAAATTCCAAGTATGTTCTCTGCAGTGAAGAGGTCGAAACCACATGCCACATTTTTTTCGAATGCCCTGTGGCTAAATCTATTTGGCACCTAGCATGTTAGGGTTCTAGGGCAGATGAATTTCACATCAGTTCCAATGAGGACATTGTCAAGTTAGTCCTAAACCCTCCAAACTCATCATATCCTGTCAATGACATCTAGCTACTCCTTAAATATGGCTATTACTCTAGAAGGAATATGGTGCCTACGTAATCATGTCTTTCACAAAGGAGGCCCAACTAATATTTTTGATTCCATTCATCAAATTCACTACAGGTTGAGGGAGTTTTCAACCCTAACAAACCAATCTACTCGCCTCCCTCCACCCCCATCGCTTGTAAGTTGGGTTCCCCCCCTCCCCCCCCTAAATGGATTGGGTCAAGCTTAATGTTGATGCTACCATATTAGCTACCAAGGGAGCTGTAATAGTAGTTGCTCGAAACAACAGTGTTGATGTGATCAAGGTTTGGGTTAAGTTGCAAAATAGTTGCTCACCCCTACTAGTTGAAGCATCATCAATTCTTTGGGTTGTCTTGTTAGCAAAATCAGAAGCATGGTCCTAAATTATTGTTGAGGGTGATTCTAAAATTTGTTTCAACCCCGTATCTGCTAAACCTACATATGCTGACTGATGAATCAAACCCGTGCTGGATAACTCTTTATGTTTAGCTGAATCTTTTTCTAACTGTTCTTTTTAGTTTGGTTAAGAAAGACTGCAATGTCATAGCTCACAAACCTGCTAAGTTTGCTTTAAATTCCAATGCTTCCTTTTGTTTGAATAATGGCAATCTGCCCCCCTTTTTTACTTTCTGCTTGTAAGGTGGATTGCCCTTTCGTAAGTCTTTTTAAGTAATACAAATTGCAGATTCCGCCCCCCACCGCCCCCCCCCCCTCCCAAAAAAAAACATAGGAAACTCAATTGATATTTATGGTAAACGGGTTAACATGAAAAATTTGGTGTAATCGGTCCATGGAAATTGCTTTAAAAGCTTGACCATGTACCTCATGATAACAACATAAGCCAAAACCACGCAAAGAATCACTGAGGTAACGCATGAGTATGTCAATCCACATTAAGAATTGTTGAGGTTCAAAAAAAGAAATTAGATAGCCCACTAATAGGCCCACAAAGAAAAGAGTGAAAAAGGGAATAATGGGCCGTCACAAAAAGAAAGGGAAGAAAGAAGAAAGAAAAAGCCCAGAGGGCTGGGATCCAGAGAAAAAAAGAGCCCAACCAACGAACTAGGACAAACTGAGAAAGGAAGAAGCTGGGCCGAATCCCAGAGGGCCTCCCAGAGGGATCCTAGGGCGCGCAGGGGGGTCATAACAGAAAGAAATTAAAGAAAAGAGGCACGCGGACCTTGTGACCCAGACGAGCAGAGAAGGTACAGAGCATGCAAAACTCAGAAAACTTGATTCAACCATTTGGAGAAAAGACAAGGAAGAGTACACTGTGAAAGGCTGGGACGCTGGGAAGAAGAAGCCAAAAGAAGCCTCAGGCCAGCCAGCGGGGAAACCCGGAAATGGAAAGGAGCCGAGGGACTTTCACTTGGTCGGAACAAAAGCAAAGAAACTATGAAGAAAGAGGAAACGACACGATCCTGAAGCAGCCAGGCATGGTACAGGCTTCAGAGGGTAAAACAGGGGAATCACGGATTCACCAGGGAGGCCGAGGTTGTGCTATAAAAGGAGGAAGGGATCCATGCCACAAGGGAGGAGGATTTGAAGAACAACCGGACCGTTCTTAGGCATTCAACTTTGCCTTCCCAAAATCCCAGAAAACTCATGCAAAATACTCTGTAACTTAAGAGAAAAACAGAGGAACTGTCCCGGTGTCCTCAGTGCAGCCACTGTTGAACGAGCTCGGATTTAACAAGTTCACATTTTGCAAGACTTTGAAGCTTGAATAGCTATCAAAATCTGTAACTTATGAGCTTAGTTGAACCTTGCATCACGTCCTAGTGAGCATTGCAACCATAGCTTAATAAAATCAATGAAGTATACCTCACTTAATTAGAGGATTTTCAGCTTGTCCTTGTGTTATATTCTTTTCATTTTTGTCATTTGCATTAATCCTTTACTGCATAAATGTCGTTCAAATGCAAATATGCCAGCTTCTTTTCTTTGCTAACCATTTGTATTATGGAAAATATGTTCTGTGCACCAATTGATTCTTAAAACAGCCCTCTTAGCTGCGGAGAATCAATCCCAGTCCACCAAGAAACATCTTACACGGCCCAGAATCCTTGGGCCATAGTGCTGAAGAAAAACTCACTCTCACAAGAATCATGGCCCTCAAAAAAGGAAGGAAAAAAATGGGTGCTTTTTATTCTCAACATTAACAATGGATGACGGCAATTTCCTGGTTCATGAAAAATGTATACGACCGGAATTTGTGAAATGAATCAAATGATTTGATTTTTTGAATATGACAACAAAGCTCAAATTTTATTAACGGCCTTCTGGCCAAGTGACACCTTAAAGGCTCAAAGTTTCTTTGTGTTGTGTTAAAGATTGACCCTGGTTAATTAATTCAATTACCCAAGTTGATTGATTTAGTCAAATTACATGCAAATCGTAGGGGCACCAACAAATCACCAAATAAACTAAGAGTCCGTTTGGGAATATTTTATTTAGTTAAAACTAGAAACTGTTTGTTGAAAGTGTAAAATATATATATATATATATATATATTAAAAGCTACTTGAATAGTATAATAAGATTTATGAAAAGTACTAAAAAGTGTAATGGAACCTATGAATAGTACCAAAAATTAGTTAAAACTCAAATAAGTTGAACTTTTCATCACATCCCTAACAAACTAAGTGCAACGGAAATTAAATTGGCATGGTGATTTGTTGAAAAATGGAGAAAACCTTTCGCAAGATAAAAACCCTACCGGGTGAATTTTAGTTTACCACTCCAAAGAATCTACTAATTAGAAACAAGCGATTATAAGTATAAGGAATCTTACCACTACCCTAGACTATCCTAAAATACCAACCTATTGTTGAACCTTTACTCCAATCCTCAATTGGACATGCTCTTGTAGAGACTTCTTCCTATCTGCACAAATCCCAGTACATGTTTGACTTCTTAGCAACTGATTGATTGTTGTTAGATGCAAACTTCTTCACTTCAAAGCACGTTGAAGATTTGAAAGAACTTGGTTACAAAACCCTAAGGATCACAAGAACACAATAGCTACTCACAGAGTGTATGAATTCTCTAATTGAGTCTTTGTGTCTTTGATGACTTTAAAATAAAGCTTTTAGATGGTCTAGAGGTTTAGTGAATGAAACCATAGCAATCCAAGTCATTATGGGCCAAAATTCAGATTTAAGAATTCTAAAATCGCAGAGCTCGATAGATTAAGAGATGTTAAGCTTGTGTCAAGAATCCTTCATTAAATCTCAATAAATGCTAATGTCGAGACTAGTGTCGAGTTTCACTTAATCAACTTTTCTTTACTTGGTTCTTGGTTCAATTTTTATGTCTTTAATGGTACCACTTGTTATGTAAGAGTTACATATTTCTTGATACGTTAAGTCCATCTTAGATCTACCAAATTACAAGTAAAATGCATTTTGTCAAAGGATAAATCAATACATAGAAAATATGACCCTAACACTTGATCATTAGGAAAAGAAACAACAACCAAAAGTTGGCTGAGAAGTTTTTGCAGGAATCAACTATATTCTCCCAATTTGATTCGAATATGCATATTTACAGATTGGTATATGTTTAACCCCATACACGCACATATGCATTGCATGACTTTTTATTTCTTAGCAACTCCCTAAATTTGAGTAATGGACGTGGAAGAAGTAATCTTGAAAAGAAAAATACAACCATGTTGGCTTGGATATTATGGATAGCCATCTTGCTGAAATGGATATTTATTAAGAAATATGAATGTTCAAAATGGGTATGAAACACCATTGAACGTTTAGACCCCAATTTACAAAATATCAACTCAAGCTTATTATCAAACAATTAATGTGCGGAACATGAACATAAGCCAAACATAGAATTGATAAACAATCTAAGCCAAATATAAACACATCCACAGCAGTAAATAAATGGCAAAGATAAAGGAAAGGAAGATGCAAACACACGGACAACACACGATGTGTTATCGAAGAGGAAACTGAAGCCCTCGGCGTAAAACCTCTCCGCCGCCCTCCAAGCGATCAATAATCCACTAGAAAATGTAGTTGGGATACATGAACAGCAATAGACCCTCCAAGCCTAATCTACCCGATGTACCTAAGCCCTCCAAACTTCTTGCTCCAACGAGGTTGCGCCGAACCTTTTTCTTCTCTAGCTTACCGGATTCCGCTATAGCCCATAGCATCAACCAATGTGAATTGGTTCCTTCCTAACTGCTTCCCAAAACTCTAAATAAACCTTCTCACGGATATGTGTATGGTGAGAAAATGATTTGGCTAAAGACCTCTCAAGGATTTAATAATGGAGAGGAAGAGAGTAGAGGAATTTGAAGAGTCTCTAAGGTAAAGATTGTGGATGAATCAATCTTGTTTTTCTCTAGGGTTTTTCTCACAAAATTCTCTCTGGAAGTTGTCTACATTTGGTGGGTATAAGGGTCTATATATAGTGGGGTGAGAAAGGAATGCGAAGAGTCAGTTTTTCCCAAACAGGGTGGTTTGGTGGCTTGGCCTCGCGACTGGCCTGAGTCACGAGTTCCAGCCGCGAGTAAACGGCCTGGCCAGCCTAGGACTTTTGTCCTATAGTGCGACAGCTGGCGTGACCCTTCACCTCCCCCGCGTGCTTCTCACGTGCCTGCAGTTGGCGGCTCCCAGTCGCGAGTCAACCACGAGTCCTAGCCGCGAAACTCTGCATCCTTGCACAATCTTGTGCATTTCTTAACATTTTCTCACACACTACCCTTACAAGAATCCCACCTAAATACAGGGTTACTAATTTCTAAAATACAAGCAAATTTGGCACGGAATAAAGGCAACAAGATGGTTGATTAAATTCAACCTTACAATCTCCCCCTTTGGCTATTCCTTGACAAAACCCTGCAACAGACTCTAGACTTAAAGCATGAGTTAGGAACAGTTGCTTAAAACTCATTTACACCTAACTCTAGATTCTGATAAGCTCTTGAAACATATGAACAAGTATCTCTTGAAACACAACAACACAATAATATCATTGTATGCAGAAAACTTGGAATGCATATGGAGCAAGCATAAAATGATCAAGCAAAAATGGAATAAAGTAATATACCATGACTTGACCAAAACAGGCAATCACTATACAATAGTGATCACAATGCTCATTCACACAAGGAATGAACATTCGGACATGCAAGTTAATAAGCTTATATGCAAAGTATCATTTGCATGTCCAACACTCAACCAATGCATATAAACATATATGCATCTAGGAACAATCCTACAAGGGCACAAGAGTGATGTACTTAAGAAAATGCATAACATTAACAAGTACATAAGCCACAAAGCATAAAGGCTGCAACAGCATGGTATAAACCATAAAAGCCTACAAATGCATGAAACAAACCCTTAAAAGCTTATAGAAGTAACATGGGTACAGAATAACCATAACAATAACAACTAGCTGAATAAACATCATAAGTTTTGAGACAGACTTAATATAACACAAAACATAACAAAATATAAAGCTCCCCCTTTGATTGTGCTCTTTCTCCCCCTAACATTTAGATCTTCTCCCCCTTTTTGTCATGGAATAGCTAGTTCTCATCTTCTTCTAGCTTTCGTTAAATCTGATCCAATCGAGTTTGGAGAGAGGTGAACTTCATATCCCACCGAATGTGGTGATGGTGTAAAATAGATATGAGTCAGGACACTTTGGTGCTTAATTCATGGACAGATGCCATAATCTTGTCTAGCTTCTCATCGAAGGAGGATGAGCTGGAGCGCGAACCACTGTGAGATGCTGAAGCTTCAGTTTTGATACCTTTCTTACTATGGCCAATGCTCGCATTGAACGTACGCATGTTGATTGGACTGGGTTTTGTGCTGGGAGTTTCATCTTCAGAAGGATGGATCCCTTTGAGCTTCAAAATCCTAGAGATGAGACAACAGAATGGAATACATATCCGAGACTCAGTTCGCTAAACCGTTTTGCATAGAACATGACAGATATGTGCACAAATTTCAATCTCAACATCAGAGATCAGATCATGAAGAAACAAAGCGCGACCGAGGTTCATGTATCCGGTGCTGGATAGGGGGTACAAGTTGTTAAACATGATGATTGTGAGCACCCTCAATTTCGAATGAAGAAAGGAAACACCGATTGAGTTCCCGTTTTGTGAGAATTCCAAGTCTTTGCCAAGGGCATCCCGAAGTAGGTCCTTATCCGGACATAGATCGTCATACACTGGTGGATTTCCAAGTATCGGCCGATTGATATGTAGAATCTTTGCCGGGTATGCGGGAGAGACAAAGAAACTTTTTCTCCTAACCCAGCACTTAAGTTCATCACTTTCAACAATTGCATTTGCATAAAATTCTTTAACCAAATTTTCTTAAGCATCATCAAGGTCAGAGAGAAGGTAATTCCAATCTTTGTAGGCAAACCATTTAGGAATGTCGGTGGCAAACAAAGAAGGTTGATCAACAGCCCTTTCAATAAATGGTGTAGCATCTTTGAAATAATTTTCATGAGTTTGAAAGGCAGCATAGGATCTAAATTTTCTTGGGTCAAAAGCACCTAATGGTGAACGGGTCCTCTTTGTGCGAGGTGAGGGATCATCGACATTAATGATAGGTTCCTTCCCTTTGCTGTTGCCCCCTTTCACAGCTGCTCTCTTGAATGGAGACATATCCACTCTGCATCATGGATTATCAAAGAAAAGAAAACACCCAACAGAAAAATACCAAAAAATATTAGCATAGGGTTAGAATCAAAGCATGAGCATTTGGAGAAACCTTAAGAATTTGGGATTTCGGGTCCAAACATGACAATAGGTGTGTGTGGGTGTCAATAATAGCACAGTGAACTCACAAACAAGAGTAAAACAAAATAAACTCAAAGATCTTGATCAATATTATCACAGAAACTCATATTCAGAAAGAAGATAAACCAACAACACAGATCCATTAAAAAACTTCAACACACTAACTCGGCACACAGAACCAAAAAAATAAGGTCAAATCATGAATAATGGAGTGAAAATAGGAAAACCCATACCTTTTTCTTGAGGATTGAAGAGAAAATGAGGCAGAAATGGAGGGTTTTCCAGAATGACACGGTGAGTTTCAAAGAGTGAAATGGGGAAGACAATGAACAATCACAAAAGTACGAGGGAAAAACTGAAAAGTTTTTGAAAACTAACTTTAAAATGCAAAAAACGCGTTTTTCGCGACTGGAATAAATCGCTAGTAAGCCACTAGGGTAAGCCGTGAAACACTTTGAAACCAAAAGTTTTGAAAAATTTTCTAAGTGTTTTTCGTGACTGGAAGTTCTACCCGCGAGGGAGTCGCGAGATGAGCCGCAAAAATTTCTGTGTACCTTTGCGATTGGACCTTCCATCCGTGAACAAGTCGCCAAGACTGACTCGCGATCATGCGACTGGGGCATGCGACTCAAAAGACCCGCGACTGAGTCGCCAAAACAGGGCAAAAATGTTTTTAAAATTTTGACATTTTTTGTAGAAATAAAATACTTTCCAAAAACAGCTAAAACACTCAAAAATCTTTTTGTATTTGATCAAACAAAGATTGAGTATGTGGAAACACATTTAATCAAGTATAATCACACAAATGAAAATGGCATTCATCGAACATAGACTTTTGTGTTGTGTGTGGATATCATACATGAGATAGTCCTTAGACCAATGTGAAGGTTCAATGATCAATTCAATCAAGGCATACACAACTAGCACTAGATAATGTGACCTATCTTATTTATAGAAACATGTATATATGACCTCTCACATAAACTTGATTACAATTCTTTGAAACTTTTCATTTGGCTCCATATATATCATATCATTTGCATTTTTTTTTTTTGAATAAAAAACATCTCATTGTGAGATAGATGTCTGAAATTTTTGATATTTCAATTGATGAATTAGTCTTTGGCTTTTTGGGCATCATACATTTTATTTTGGTCGCTTTCCCTTTTTCCTAGTCGAATACTAGTATATGCGACAGGCTTTTGCAGCTCTATATCTCTTTTCATTTGGAGAATTACAATTAGAGAGCTCTTTTAAAAAAAAAAAAAAAAAGAGTGGGAAGATATATAGGCATGAGTCTATGCATGTCTGAAGATCAACAAAACCATTCACTAATCATTCATGACAAGGGTGAAGATCTATTTACAACAGTCACATAGATTTCAAAATTTCTCCCACAATGATAAGAGTGCATAGGGGACAAGCTAAGCTCGTAGATGCACAAAGCCATTAGTACAAAGGTACAAGGCAAAACATGGTTTTAGACAAAACTCAACAAAGTCGATCAAACTTTTTGGATTTTTTTTTTTTTTTTTATTTTATGTGTTTTTGGATTTTTGACACAAAAAAAAAATGATAAAAAACAACAAAAAATATCATATGAAGGAGTGCTCAAACAAACAAAATGCAGAACATAAAAAAACACATATGGAAGGCAGTGTTTAAGGAATGATACTGACACCAATGGTTTTATGCAAGGATTCAAACCTCGGGCCATCAAGAGGTTTAGTGAATATGTCAGCCTTTTGATTTTCTGTATTGATGAACTCCAGACACACTATCTTGTCCTCTACCAAGTCCCGAATGAAGTGATACCAGATCTCAATATGCTTTGATTTGGAGTGTTGAACTGGATTCTTTGACAAATTTATTGCACTGGTGTTATCACAGAACACACACATGGTGTCTTGAGAAATTCCATTGTCATGTAGAAGCTTTCTCATCCATAACAATTGTGCACAACAACTTCCTGCTGCAATATATTCAGCTTCAGCTGTGAAAAGGGAGACTGAATTTTGCTTTTTGCTCATCCATGAGACCAAGTTATTTCCATGATAAAAGCAACCACTAGAAGTGCTTTTCCTATCATCAATGCACCCAGCCCAGTCTACATCTGAAAATCCCGCCAAACACTCATTCGAATCTTTTGAATACCAAATCCCATATTCAGACGTGCCATTAACATAGCGAATGATTCGCTTAACTGCTGTTAAGTGGGACTCTTTAGGGGCAGCTTGAAATTGAGCACATACCTCGACACTAAATGCAATATTTGGCCTACTTGCTGTGAGATAGAGAAGACTGCCAATCATGTTTCGATAGAGTGTTGGATCAACGTTAATACCAGTTGCATCTATGCTTAGTTTCAATGAGGAGCTCATGGGAGTAGAGGTGTGTTTCTTAGAATCCAAGCCAAATCTTTTGACAAGATTTTTGGCATATTTCTCTTGAGAGATAAATATTCCATCTTCCCGTTGTTTTACTTAAAGCCTTAGAAAGTAGTTTAACTCTCCTACCATGCTCATTTCAAATTCCCTTTTCATTTCTTTCGAAAACTCATGAGCTAGGTGATCAATAGTAGATCCAAAAACAATATCATCCACGTACACTTGAGCGGCAAGAAGAGATTTTTCATCTCTTTTAACAAACAAAGTTCGATCTGCTTGGCCTCTTTTGAACTCAAGATCCAATAAGTAATTGGTGAGGCGGTCATACCATGTTCTTGGTGCTTGTTTCAGCCCATACAAGGCTTTCTTCAATCTCAGCACATGATCCAGAAAGTGAGAATCTTGAAACCCCTTTGGTTGTTCAACAAAGACTTCTTCATTTAGGAAACCATTTAGGAAGGCGCTTTTCACATCCATTTGGTACAACTTGAAATCCAAAATGCATGCTATGGACAAGAAAATTCGAATGGACTCTAGTCTTGTTACCAGAGCAAACGATCATCGAAATCTATACCTTCCACTTGAGTATACATCTGTGCCACCAATCTAAACTTATTTCGGACAACTTCGCCATCTTCATCCATTTTATTCTTAAAAATCCACTTGGTGACGATCACATGTGTATCTTTAGGCCTTGGGACCAGCTCCCATACATCATTTCTCACAAATTGATATAGCTCCTGGTGCATAGACTCTATCCAATTCTCATCTTTCAGGGCTTCTTCTATCTTTTTGGGTTCAAATTGAGCAAGATAACAGTTGTATGCCATATGGTTAGCAGTATACTTTGGTCATTTTCTCAAACGAAGTCCTTCATTTACATCGCCAATGATATTACTTGAAGAGTGATTGAGAGCTACTCTTGATGAAGGTTTCTTGGAAGTTGATGGTTCCTCATCACGAGAAATTGGGTGTTGAACCTCCGGAGGTGTAAGTGGACTTGAGACTTCTTGTGTTGATCTAGTCTCTCTTCTCGAAACAGGGGGTGTGAACTCCTTTCCTGGTGATTCTTTCTCAGCATCATCACCTGGGGACATATCATCTTCATTCTCATTCTTCTTAAGATTTAAACCCTTTCTATCATCTTCAATCTCATTTTCAAATATAGTGTCGTCTATGACCACATTGATTGACTCCTTCACCGTTTTAGTGCGCTTGTTGTACACTCTATAAGCTCGATTACTTGTGGAGTATCTTAGGAATATCCCTTCATCACTCTTAGTATCAAATTTTCCCGGATTTTCTTTGTTTTTGAGCTTTAAGAATTTTCGGAAGTTCTTTACAAGGCACGCCACATCTTTGTCTACTGCATCCTCTTCCGACGAGTCATGAGACACTACTCTCTCATCAATTGTCTTAAGAGCAAGTGATTTACTCTTCTTTTGTGTGGGCAGGGACAATTCATATGTCTGCAGGGAACCAACCAGCTCTTGAACTTTAATGTCGTCAAGATCTTTGCTCTCTTCAATGGTTGTAACTTTGGCACAGAAACTCTCTAATAGTGACCGAAGAATCTTCCTTACTATTTTCGAGTCCTCAGTCTTTTCTCCCAAATTGAATTTTCCAACAACCACTTCATTCAATTTATTGTAAAATGAATCAAAAGACTCATCTTCACTCATCTTTAGCTCCTCAAAGCGAGTGGTCAACAATTGAAGTTTGGTGTCCTTCACTTTCTTAGTCCCTTTATAAGTTGTCTCCAGAATTTCCCATGCTTCCTGAGTAATGGTGATATGTGAAATCTTATGAAATTCTTCTGGAGAGACACCTCAGAAAATAGCATTCAAGGCTTTGCTATTTGCATTAGCCGCCGCAAGAGTAGCCTTATCCCAAGTGGATTTGGCAGCCTCCGGTCTTGTCCAACCTACGTTAACTGCATCCCACACAGCATCATCAATAAAACACAAAAACGCCTTCATACAGACTTTTCAAAATGCATAATTATTACCATCAAAGAATGGTGGTACATTAAGAGATTGTGACCTATCCATCTCAAAATGGGTCAGGAATCACACTTAGGTATTTAAACCACAACAAGTGTACCCGCTCTGACACTAATTGAATGTTCAAAATGGGTATGAAACACCCTTGAATGTTTCGACCCCAATTTACAAAATATCAATTCAAGCTTATTATCAAACAATTAATGTGCGGAACATGAACATAAGCCAAACACAGAATTGATAAACAATCTAAGCCAAATATAAACACATCCACAGCAGTAAATAAATGGCAAAGATAAAGGAAAGGAAGATGCAAACACACGGACAACACATGATGTGTTATCGAAAAGGAAACCGAAGCCCTCGGCGTAAAATCTCGCCGCCGCCCTCCAAGCGGTCAATAATCCACTAGAAAATGTAGTTGGGATACATGAACAGTAATAGACCTTCCAAGCCTAATCTATCTGATGTACCTAAGCTTTCCAAGTTTCTTGCTCCAACGAGGTTGCGCCGAACTTTTTTTTTCTCTAGCTTACTGGATTCCACTATAGCCCATAGCATCAACCAATATAAATTGGTTCCTTCCTAACTGCTTCCCAAAACTTCAAATAAATCTTTTCACAGATATGTGTATGGTGAGAAAATGATTTGGCTAAAGACCTTTCAAGGATTTAACAATAGAGAGGAAGAGAGTAGAGGAATTTAAAGAGTCTTTAAGGTAAAGATTGTGGATGAATCAATCTTGTTTTTCTCTAGGGTTTTTCTCACAAAATTCTCTCTAGAAGCTGTCTACATTTGGTGGGTATAAGGGTCTATATATAGTGGGGTGAGAAAGGAATGCGAAGAGTCAGTTTTTCCCAAACAGGGTGGTTTGGCGGCTTGGCGGCTTGGCCTCGCGACTGGTCTGAGTCGCGAGT
Organism: Quercus glauca; assembly: GCA_023736055.1. Lineage (NCBI taxonomy): Eukaryota > Viridiplantae > Streptophyta > Magnoliopsida > Fagales > Fagaceae > Quercus > Quercus glauca. The sequence goes on along the minus strand of CM043315.1, from coordinate 10,209,035 downwards.
TCTAGCTGTGAGTTAACAGCCTGGCCAGCCTAGGACTTTTGTCCTGTAGTGCGACAGCTGGCATGACCCTTCACTACCCCATGTGCTTGTCACGTGCCTGCAGTTGGTGGCTCCCAGTTGCGAGTCACCCGCGAGTCCTAGCTGTGAAACTCTGCATCCTTGCACAATCTTGAGCATTTCTTCACATCTTCTCACACACTACCCTTACAAGAATCCCACCTAAATACAGGGTTACTAATTGCTAAAATACAAGCAAATTTGACACGGAATAAAGCTAACAAGATGGTTGATTAAATTCAACCTTACAAAATATATATATCCTCCTGGTTCTCAAGTCTTGCAGAGCTTAGAGAAACCGTATATTGATATTCGGAGAATTTCGGTAACACATCTAGATTTCGAACTATCAATGTAATTCTTAAAGAAGGATTAGTTAAAATCTTGGATAGAAAAATGTGCAGATCTTGAGTAGGTTTCTCCTTAAGGCTAGTTTTGCAAATAGGGAAATCTGAAGAAAGAATTTTATTACAGTTCATTATGTTGCACCCCAAATAAGAGTTCATTAGCATTCCAAATTTCAACTATCATTAAGTGTTTTTCCATATTATTTCAAATCTAAATAGTAGAATAAATAATTTGGGACTATGCTGTTAGGTTCTAAAAGTTTAGAACAATTGGCAAATCGTGAACACAAACTTGTCTAGATATAGATCCTAGCGTCTATAGGTATTATTAGACAATGCTCAAAATGATACAAGTCAAGATTCAAGAATATACAAGCTGCAGAAAGAAGAGTTCAGAAACTGTCTGGTTCGATCGATTGAAGAACAAGTTCGATTGATCAAAACACGTATCTGCAGAATTTTAAGTTAGCCTAAACAGTAGTTCAAGCCCATTAAAGATTAGGATTTCAGATCTACTTCTTCTAGTATATAAAGGAAACCCTAAGCATGTTTTAAAAATGCTTTTTAGAGAGAGAAGAGGGTGCCTCTTTTGTAGATCTAGGGTTTTGTACCCAAAAGCTCTCTAGAGTCTTTGTTAAGTTATGTGATGAATCTTTTGTGAGATCTCAGAGGTGTTTACCTTCATACATACATAGAGCTATCAAGATCAAGATTCACATCAAGAACTTAACGGTTGATTCAATTGCTGCATAAAGAACATTCAAGAAGATCAAGATTCATAAGTAGGAGAACTTGTGGTTGCTGCAGATCAAGGAAAGAAGTAGTTCGTGGACTCGGAGTTATCATGGGGTCGTGGTAGTAAGTTTTCTACTCAAGGTAGCAATAGAATGTTAGTGGTCTAAGTTCTATTGTACAAACTTCAATTCTTTCATAATGGATTTGCCTTTTACCTTGAGGATAGCTAGGTTAAATCCTTCCCAAGTTTTTTACCGGTTTGGTTTTCCTGGGTTATATCATTGTGTTCTTTATTTTCCGTTGCTTTACATGATATGATTGTTATTGTTTTAACCTAGATCTGAATAATAAACCTTAGTATTCATTTTTTTAATTAATTAGGCTAAACAATCTAGTTTTTATAGGCATCTAAACTTAACACATGCCTTAGGAAGTGAATGTCCCAAATTCAACTCCCTGCTAGGGCTATTCCTACTAGATTTTCCTGGGTTTATATATATAATTGGGGGCATTTTTTGCAATCCTTGGATTGGTCTTACCCCATAAAAACCAAATTCAACATTTTTGTTCTTCCCACATTCTAGTCCCCCTAGATTCATTCTAGGCTGATGTAAAAAAGTATTAGCTTTGTTATGCTTTGTCTTTTATTTCTTTCAACAGATTTGTTTCTGTTCTGACTTGTAATCTCCCTTTTTTTTGTTTACTAAAAGGCTTTTTCTATTCTGCCCTTCTCCCTAAGTTCTAGTTATGTCAACTAGAAAAGATCATATGTTAGAAAGGACTTTATGGGGTTGATTTGATAGATGGTGTTTCATCTTCATGAATTGGCTAAAGAAAGCACAAAGCTGGCATACCTCATAAGAAACCAACCCAACTATCCAAAACATAGGCTAATATTCAAATTTTAATCAAAGAAGCAGTTTTCTTTCAGATCTGAGTTGGAATGCTAATAGAATTTCTTATCAACCATTATCTCTGATGAAAACGTGCCAAAAAATGGTAGCATTAGTATTTGGATTTGGATTTTCTACCAATAGGGAGCATTATATATGTGGCTGTACATCTACTTAGAATCCCCTTGATCTCCCATTATTTGATTCTTGCTTATACTATTTTTGGGCTGTTCTTGTTATCTAGTTTCTGACAGTTCTTAGCAGTTACTTCTTGAAAAGTTTCTGCTCAACTTGCCGATGAGTTTCTGATTTGCCGCATTAACATGTACGTGCACTAAATAGTAAATACACTTTCTATATGAAAAAATAAATTATAAATGAGTGAAAGCACATTAATTTGGAAGGTCAGATTGTCACAAAAAACCAGTTGTCTATGAATACAGATTGTTATGAATTCTTATGTTTTACTCGAGGCTATTTTGTCAGTTGACTGCAGAACTGTTATCGGTCAATGGAGCTGTGATAGCAAAATCTAGCCAGCCATGCATGTTGAAGTTTAGAAGCATCCCAATTCGACTCGCTCGGACATTTCTTATGGGCATTCCTCTTTTGATTGGAATTTCTCAAGAGACCCAAATGATAAGCATTGAAATGTTAAAGCACAAGGAAGGCACGCAAAGAACTGAGGCTATCAGAGTAACTTTGGTTCCAAGGGCTGGAACTTTATCTCCGCCCCAGTTGTATGAAGCTGAAATCCTCATCCACTGTCAGCTGCCTTGGACAAAACAATTGGTATCCAACTGGAAATGGACATTATACGTGTGGACGTATTTATATATTTACATAATTTTACTTATAGTTCTCGTCTGTTTCTGTAAACCACTCATCTTCCCAATGACAACTGCAGCAAGTTCCTGTGGTGACCGTAGTGAGAGGGAATTGATGACCGAAGAACCTGCAGAGGCACTAACCCAAGCTAGAGATGAAAGAGAGGTCTCAGAGTTATTGAGAAAATGGAAAAGGAGCAAAAGAAAGGCAATCTATTTGCATGAGGCCATGAGAGAAACTGTTGGCTCATCCACATCAAGCACGAGTGTAACCAGAGAAGACACTAGTACGGTTGTTGAGGAAGATACTGTGGACTTAGAATCAGTGTGTTTAGGAGGTTGAGTAGTTAGGGCTAAAAGATTGTACGGTTAGCATTCCAGTCCCAGATATGTACTTTTCTATTGGATAAGAAATTTATGATTTTCAAGTTGCAGATTCCTAGTTACAATTTACTTAAATTAAAAAAAAATAAAAAATTCCTAGTTACAATTTAATTCTATTTGAGAGATGACTAATTTGAAATAGCTCCCTCTGCTTTGAGCAAAAGCAGGGAAAAGAGTTTTCTAAAGATAAATTCAGGTACGAGGATAGCTTCAAGTGGTGTAGAGCATCATTGAAAAGTCAAATGAAAAGTGGTTTTTAGTAAGTACGATTTTTGAGACAGCGGTTTGGTTCTAATAGTAATAGGCAAGTTGGATTTCAAGGAAGGTGGTCAAAAAATGGATTTTGCCACTCTGCAAAATCTAATCTTTGGGAGGAGTTTTTAACTTTCCTTTAGATGTATGTATGTATTTTTGTGGAAAATGATGGACGATTTTGTCCATCATGTTAACCCATCTACGGTGCCCTCCATTAGATATCTGTTATCCACTTCTTCCCTTTCCGTTACAAAATCTCATTTACTATATAAGCCAATATTAGATTCCTAACTAGAACCCACTCTCTCTAACTCTATACAAAATTCCCTTTACTGAACTCTCTTTACCCTTCTCTGTACGAACTTAGAATCTCTAAAATCCCCAAACCTAAACCCATTATCCCTTTTTTAATTTCGATTGCCAAAGAAATTTAGTGTCCTCTATTGATTGCGAGCAAGGAGACATTGTGGACACAACGGAAAGTGTCGGAATTGCCACTTAAACAAACATATATAAATATAAACTAAGCAAAGAAACAGATTAAAATATAACAAGAAGGCATAAAAGAAAAAGAAAGAGTTAAGCTCAATACCTCAAACAAGAAGCTTTTCAAACTTGATTTTAACCGTTCTCCTCAGTCAATCTATTCACAAATCAATAGAAATGTGATTAGTAATCTTAAACTCAAAGGATCAAGCAAGAAAAGGTCCTAATCAAATAAAATTGACTTGAGGATGTTTTGTGAAAAACACCCATTTGATTTTTTAGTGAATCTTAGGTTTTTCCTTAGGATTTTCTGTGTGTTTTGAAAATATACCATGTAAGGCCTTTTATAGTGGAAAAAATGGGATTTGGAACGCCTCCTAGATGATGTGGGATTCATTCCAAATCTCAGTCTTTAATGCAAAAAACTTGCATTATTTGTCTCTGAAACCCTAGCTGTGTACGCAGACTTGTGCTTGTGTATGCAGCGTGTGGACTGTATACGCAAATTTATGCCTACGTATGAAAATCGTAGGTTTTCTTTGGCCTTTATTTTCCAAAAATAGATTTTCACTCATTAAAAGTTATATTTTCCATTTTAACATCTCTCAAGTTAATTTTGCATCTGATTGGGCCCTAAACCAACCTTGGGCCTTAGAATTTGGGCATCATTAGGGAACGGGGGCTCGAGTTGTAAGGGATACAAAATTTGGTGCCTACAAACATACTGAAGTTAGAGTTTTCCTCTCTATCAGGTACGAAATATTTTCTAGGGTTTACTTGAGCAGTGTAACGATTAATGAAGGTTATATGATTAAAGGTTTTTTGTTATAAATTTATTGGTTTTTTATTAAATGATTAATGGTTTGCTTTTACAGTTGTAACCCTAGGGCCGTTTGTTGACGTTGATGACCGTGATCCCTAGGAATATTTTGGGTAGATGCGTCTTTAGGTTGTCTGTGGTCCCATGGAGACAATTTATTTAGTTAGTTTTGTCTCCCTTAACCACATGTTAACTGGTTTTTTATGTTGTATTTAATTTATGTTGTTTTTGTTGTATGTGTGTGATAATGATTAGTGCTCTCTTTGCATATGTTGGTTCTGTATTTGATTAGTGTTATTTATGCATGTGTTTTAACTCTTGCAGATGGCTGAAATTTGATTTGAATTTGTTATTCACCATAGTGGGACTTTTGAGTGGAACCCTAGTTTAAAGAATGTAAGTGGTGAGGTGTTTGTGATGGGCAATGTTGATCCAGATCTACTAAGGTTGTGTTTGGCATTGGCTTAAAAAGCCAGCTTTTTTTTACTATTTAGCTTATTATTGCTACTATTCAACTTATTTTTGTTACTATTTATAGTTTTCATTGCACTTTTTAGTACTATTTATGGGTCTCACTGTTCTATTTCAACTACCTTTTAGTTTTATCTACAGTATTTTCAGCAAGAAGTTTTCAGTTTCATCTAAATAAACTGTTCCCAAATGGACTCGAAGTCATTTTGAGATACAAGACATTTATGCTGAGGCTGGGGGACCTATTAGCACAAGGATTTATTATTTAATACCTGCTGGTAATTTAGAGGAAGGTTAAGGTTAATTAATTCAGATGATGATGTGACCTACATGTGTGAACTACATGCTAAATGGTCAACAAATGAAATCACATTATATGTAGAACCTGAAGTTTAACCAGTTGCTGTTGAAGAACCTGTAGCTGAACCAGATCAACCAATTGCAGTAGAAATGCCATAGGAAATGTATAATGAAGATGAAATGATTGATAGTGAAGAAGATGATGGTGATGAAGTGGCTGTAAGTGTGGACACAAGGGGGGGAGTCGCCACCTAGTTTTTTGCAATGGTTTAGGAACCATGTATATAGCGTCCTCCCGAGGAAGGACCTTTGATCTTACTACCAAAGTATGGGTTCGGAGTTAAGGTATGCTCTTGGGAAGGTGTTAGGCACCCAAGATCGCCCAACCTTAAGGTTGACCCCTCCATTATTGTGTCTTATGTCTTAACCCTATTAAAAACTATTTAAATACTTGTATTCTAGACTCACACACACACTAACATGCATCTAACAAATAACATGGATCTAACAAATAACATGGCATCTTTAACCCTAAATAAACATACTTATCCATCCACAAAGCAAAAGAGAGCCAAACACATAAAAGAAACCCTAGCATACATCTAACATGTGGAATACATCTAAACAAGGCAGCAACCCCAAACATGGCAGTGAGCATATCGTCAAACAATAGATATAAAAAACAAAGCATTAACACATTAGGAAACCTAATCAAACATCTAAACATGCTTCATCATATCATCAAAATAAAACCAAAACACAAATGCATGGACATTTCTAATGTGCGACTTACCCTTTACTTACCTTGTAGCAACACAACACCTATGACATCAATGCATGGACATGTGAATGAATGGCATGGCATCAAAGCAAGGAAACAAAACAAACCCTAATCTAAATATGTGATAACAAACAAACATGTGAAAGAGGTAAACAAGAACCTATAGAGCCTAAAACATGTGAAAAAGATGCCAAACAGAACAAACATGTGAAGGTAGAAACAAAACAAACAAAGTAAAAAATTAGGGTTTCTGGGCAACGGTATCATGTACACTAGAACATACTTGTGTACCCATAATCAAGCCTGCATGCGCAGGCAAGATTATGCGTGCGCAAGTCCTTGCACAGATAACCTAAAAATGCAAAAAAAAAAAAAAAAAAAAGAAAAAAGAAAAAAAGAGTACAAGTAAGAAAAACCAAATCCTAACAACCTAGCATGCTCAGAACCTATACAAAACTAGATCTAACCTAGGGAAACATGCATAAACATAAACCAAACCAAAAACAAGATTAAAACAAGAAAATAATAAAAGAAAGTTAGAAAGAATACCTTAAAGCAAAAAGCTCCTAGGCTTGATCTTTTGACCATTACCCTCAGTCAAATCTATTCACAAACTAATAAGAAAGTGATTAGCAATGTTAAACTAAAAGGATTGGGGCCAAAAAAGGTCATAATAAAATAAATTGACTTGAAGGTGTTTTGTAAAAAATCCCTTTTGATTCACTATTTTCTAATGAATATTATGTTTTTTTTTTTTTTTTTCCATGAGATTTCTGTGTGTTTTGAAAATGTACCTTGCAAGGCTTTTTATAGTTGAAAAAATGGGGTTTGGAATGGCTCCCAGACGATGTGGGATTCATTCCAAACCTCAGCCATACTGTAGAAAACTTGCATTTCTTATGCTTCTGTAACCCTAGCTGTGTACATAGGAATGTTCCTGTATACGCATGCTTTGGTCTGCGTAAACAAGCCATGGCCAACGTACGTAGATCGAGGGCCAATTTGGTCATTTTCTTTCCTAAACAGATTTTTTCTTATTTAAAAGGTTATATTTTCCATTTTATCACTCCTTAAGTCAATTTGATTTCTAATTGGTCTCTAAACTGGCCTTGGGTCTTAAAGTTCGAGCATCATTAGGGAACGGAGGCCCGAGTTGTAAGGAGTACAAAATGTGGTGTCTATAGATGCCCCTCTTTTGATTTATGAGCTTCACTAACGGAATCAAAAGAATCAGAGACAAAACATTTTTTTTTTTATGTACGGCTTGGGCCCAACCCACGCACACGACACACATCACAGATACATGGGGCGGGTTGCAACTCTGAAGAGTTGCATAGGATTCGTATATCCGAAGTCCCACCTTTGTTGCTTAGGAAATGAGCAACGATAGGTTCACTATCCCAAAACTTGTTTTGCCACTTGCAAGCAAATGGCCAGTGACTCGCAATCCTAGAGTCACTTAAAAAGAACCAACAAACAAAGGTGCACTTATGAGCTAACCCAACAAACAAAGGTGCTTTTACGAGCTAACCTAACAAACAAAAAAAGGATATAGTCTTTGTGGTGTCCATCCGGGGCTGAATGTTCAAAATGGGTATGAAACACCCTTGAACATTTAGACCCCAAATTACAAATTATCAATTCAAGCTTATTATCAAACAGTTTATGCGCAGAATATGAACATAAGCCAAACACAGAATTGATAAACAATCTAAGCCAAATATAAACACATCCACAGCAGTAAATATAAGGCAAAGATAAAGGAAAGGAAGATGCAAACACACGGACAACACATGATGTGTTATCGAAGAGGAAACCGAAGCCCTCGGCGTAAAACCTCTCTGCCGCCCTCCAAGCAGTGAATAATCCACTAAAGAATGTAGTTGGGATACATGAACAGCAGAAGACCCTCCAAGCCTAATCTACTCAAGTACCTAAGCCCTCCAAGCTTCTTGCTCCAACGAGGTTACGCCGAACTTATTTCTTCTTTAGCTTTCCAGATTTCGCTACTAGACCATAGCATCAACCAATGTAAATTGGTTCCTTCCTAACTGCTTCCCAAACAGCACCAAATAAACCTTCTAACAGACGTGGGTGTGGTGAGATAAGGATTTGGCTAAAGACTTCTCAAGGGTATGACAATGGAGAGGAAGAGAGTAGAGGAATTTGTAGAGTCTCTAAGGTAAAGATTGTGGATGAATCAATCTTGTATTTCTCTAAGGTTTCTCTCACAAAATTCTCTCTAGAAGCTCTCTCAATTTAGTGGGTATAAGGGTCTATATATAGTGGGGTGAGAAAGGAATGCGAAGAGTCAGTTTTTCCCAAACAGGGCTGATTGGCAACTTGACCTCGCGACTGGGCTGAGTCGCGAGTTCAAGTTGCGAGCTAACGGCCTGGCCAGCCTGGGACTTTTGTCCTGTAGTGCAATAGCTGGTGCGACTCTTCAGCTTCCGACATGCTTGGCACATGTGCAACTTCTGGCGACTTGCAAGCCGCGAGTCACCCGCGAGATCCAGTCGTGAGTTTCTGTTTCTTTGCACAATCTTGAGCATTTCTTCACATCTTCTCACACACTACCCTTACAATTATCCCACCTAAATACAGGGTTACTAATTGCTGAATTACAAGAAAATTGGCACGGAATAAAGTAAACAAGATGGTTGATTAAATTCAACCTTACAATCTCCCCCTTTGGCTATTCCATGACAAAACCCTACAACAGACTCTAGACTTAAAGCGTGAGTTGGGAATAGTTAAGCAAAACTCACTCACACCTAACTCTAGATTCTGAAACGCTCTTGAACATATGAACAAGTAACTCCTGAAACACAACAACACAATAATATCATTGTATGCAGAAAAACTTGAAATGCATATGGAGCAATAATATCATGATCAAGCAAAATGGAATAAAGCAATAGACCATGGCAAGATCAAACAAGCAATTACTATACAAAAGTGATTACTATGCTCATTCACACAAGGAATGAACATCCGGACATGCAAGGTGATAAGCTCAATTGAAGAGTATCATTTGCAAGTCCAACACTCAACCAATGCATACAAACATATATGCATTTAGGAACAATCCTACAAGGGCACAAGAGTGATGTACTGAATTGAAATGCATAGCATTTAACATCAAGTACATAAGGCACAAAGCAAGGCTACAAAGCAAAGAGATTGCATTGCATGGTACAAACTATAAAAGCCTACAAACAGCATAAGTGCATGGAAACAAACCCTTAAAGCTTACAAAAGCAACATGGGTACAAATATATAAAACATATGCTGAATTAATTGAATAACATCATCAATATATATAAATAAACCACAGTGTTAAAAGCATTCAAGAGTAATGAGTTTAATCCAAACTAGAACACACTATATCAAACTTATAGACATAATAACATAGTTATCCAAAACATAGTATCAAATCTATAGACATAATAACATATGATTATGTAAGCTCCCCCCCAAAACAAGCACTCCCCCTCAAGAACTGCCCCAAAATTCTCCCCTTTTTTGACTGGAATGGCCAAAGGGTCACTGCTCCTTGTTGGTGTAGATGCTGTCAAACTTTGCTGAGAGTACATCAAGCTGATCTTGCATTGCTGTCATCCTTTCAGTATGCTAATTTTGAACCTCTCTAAGTCCGTCAAGCCTCTCTAAGATGATCTGAAATGCATCAGGAGGTGCAGCAGACGAGGTAGAAGCCCTGCTCCTTTTGACTCTTCTTCTTGGTGTGGAAGATGGTCCTGCAGCCTCTGCTTCAGTCTTCATAGGATCACCTTCTCCTTGGACACCCTCCTCTTCATCACCTGGAAGACGACTTTGTATCCTTGTGATGGTTAGTTTGTTGATTGCTGAAGGTGGAGTCATGGGACTGATATCTTGAGGAATTCTAACACCCTTTGCTCTGAAAATCCTCATAAGAAGGCTAGGAAAGACCAACTTTGCCCGTGAAGTTGTTTTGGACTCATCCATTATTGTGTCAAATATATGAGAGCTTATGTCAATGAATGTTTTCTCCTTAAGCTCCATAAGGAAGATAGCTCTGGCATTAGTAAGAGTAGTCAATTTTCTGATAGGATACAAGTTGTACATCATTATGGTGGTCAGACACCTCATGTCAACAGGAAAGGCATTGATGTTGAGACATCTCCCTTCATTAACACCACCAATTCGAGCCTGGATAGAATCTAAGGACAACATCCTGTCTTTGTAGTTGATGAACTCATACTCCTCTAGACCTTCAAGTCCAAGAACCTCATCAATGTCATGGGCATCCAAGGTGAACTCCTTCCCTCTTACCCAACCGTTCAGCTCATCCTCCTTTATAACCACATTTGCATAGAACTCCCTTATTAAGGGCTCACAGACTTCAGGTCATGTAAATCCATAAACCTTTCCTGGATAATGGTTCCCTTCATGAAGGAATCTCTGTATCTCTCAAAATGCTTGACAGACCTAAACAGGTTGTTGTCCATTTTCATCCTTTTATCAGCCTTCTTAGCAGGAGTCTTCTTCTTTGAAGATGTAGAAGCCATCTGTAAACACGCAGAAGAGGCCACAACAAGAACAAAACATAATATGTGGAAGTGCACAGATATTAGTAACAATTTAGTTACACTGACAATAACAGAGTGACAAAACAACCTTCAAATCAAGAATAGTTAAAAACCAGAGATTTGTAGAACAAATCAAACAGGATCATTCAGAATAGATGCACACTGGAGCAGGCATTAAATAATTAACAATGGACAATGTAAAAATACTATCAGATAGATGAGGGCATATGTCAATGAAACATGGCATAATGCGTATGACAAATGCAAGATAAACCCAAAAGCAGCAATACAACCATGATATGATGACTTGGAATCAAAACAGTACAAGCCACCCTAAACTCAACCATACTGAAATACCCAAACTCATATATTAGAGGAAAATGCAGAAAACCCCAAAACCATATACACAAAGGATATGAGAGCATAGACCAAGTTTAGGCATAAAGGTATTAAAACATGATATTGAACATATTCAGCAACAAGAGTAAACAAACCCACTCAATTAACCCCAACATTGTAATCAAACCCATGTTCGAACCCCTCAAAGCTCAAACCAACATAGCAACTCACAGATTCAAGAAAATAACACTGAAATCAAGAAATCTGAAGTAAAAGACAGAAAACCCATACCTTTTTCTTGAAGATTTGAGAAAAGAGTGCAGAAATGGAGGTTTCCCAAGGGAGAACACGGAGTGTTTCAGAGAGAGAAATGGAGAAGACAATGAACAGTCACTTGATTTCAAGGGAAAACTGAAAAGTTTTTGAAATAAGACTTTAAAACGCAAAACACGTGTTTTTTGCGACTGGATCAAGTCGCCATTAAGTCGCCAAGGTAAGCTGCAAAACACTATGAAACCAAGATTCTTGAAAAATCTTCTAAGTGTTTTTTCGCGATTGGAAGATCTACCCACGAGGGAGTCGCGAGATGAGCCGCGAAAATCTCTGAGTAAACTCGCGATTGGACCTTCCACCCGCAAACAAGTCGCCAAACTGAGTTGCGAAAAATGCAAAAACACAAATTTTGAAATATTTTCTAAGTCTTTTTTGCAAATGGGATACTGACTCGCCAGTGAGCCGCGAAAAATCTCTGAGTGGGCTCGCGACTGGGACATGCGACTGGGATAACTTGTGACTTAGTCGCCAAAACAGGGGAAACAGTGCTTTTACAAGCTAACCTAACAAACAAAAAAAGGATATAGTCTCTGTGGTGTCCATCTGGGGCTGAATGTTCAAAATGGGTATGAACCCCCCTTGAACGTTTAGACCCCAAATTACAAATTATCAATTCAAGTTTATTATCAAATAGTTTATGTGTGGAATATTAACATAAGCCAAACACAGAAATGATAAATAATCTAAGCCAAATATAAACACATCCACAGCAGTAAATATAAGGCAAAGATAAAGGAAGGGAAGATGCAAACACACGGACAACACACGATGTGTTATCGAAGAGGAAACCGAAGCCCTTGGCGTAAAACCTCTCCGCTGCCCTCCAAGTGGTGAATAATCCACTAAAGAATGTAGTTGGGATACATGAACAGTAGAAGACCCTCCAAGCCTAATCTACCCAAGTACCTAAGCCCTCTAAACTTCTTGCTCTAACGAGGTTACGCCGAACCTATTTCTTTTTTAGCTTTCCAGATTCTGCTACTAGACCATAGCATCAACTAATGTAGATTGGTTCCTTCCTAACTGCTTCCCAAACAGCACCAAATAAACCTTCTCACAGACGTGGGTGTGGTGAGATAAGGATTTGGCTAAAGACCTCTAAAGGGTATGACAATGGAGAGGAAGAGAGTAGAGGAATTTGTAGAGTCTCTAAAGTAAAGATTGTGGATGAATCAATCTTGTATTTTCTCTCACAAAATTCTCTCTAGAAGCTCTCTCAATTTAGTGGGTATAAAGGTCTATATATAGTGGGGTGAGAAAGGAATGCTAAGAGTCAGTTTTTCCCAAACAGGGCTGATTGGCGGCTTGACCTCGCGACTAGGTTGAGTCGCGAGTTCAAGCCGCGAGCTAACGGTCTGGCCAGCCTGGAACTTTTGTCCTGTAGTGCAACAACTAGCGCGACTCTTCAGCTTCTGACATGCTTGGCACGTGTGCAACTTCTTGCGACTTGCAAGCCGCGAGTCGCCCGCGAGATCCAGTCGCGAGTTTCTGTTTCTTTACACAATCTTGAGCATTTCTTCACATCTTCTCACACACTACCCTTATAATTATCCTACCTAAATATATGGTTACTAATTGCTGAATTACAAGCAAATTGGCACGGAATAAAGCCAATAAGATGGTTGATTAAATTCAACCTTACAGGGGCTCTTGCCTCAAACTTCTCCTAGTGACTTGCTCCGCTTGTCTCCCTTACTTCTTTCTTTACCTTTTCAGGTGAGGCTCTTGCCTCAGGTTAACCTTAGTTTCTTTCTCTATCACTATCTCTACCTTTTTCTACCACGCCTGCATGTTCAATTCTTAGAAGATATGTGCACGAGTAGTCTTGATTGTTGAATCCACTAGGAATAGTGAAAACTTGCTGATGAGTAGATGTGCATGGGGAGAATCTTCTGCCTCTCATGACTTGCTTGGGGATGAAAAACTCGCTGAGGAGAAGTATGGATGGACTCGCTGAGGAGTAGTGTAGATATGTGATCCACTAGGGAAGAATCTTTTGCTTCCTTCATGGTTTGCTGAGGACTTTGAGGAAGAGTCTTCAGCTTCCTTGCTAGGGATTTTTTTTTTTTTGGACTCACTAGGGAAGAATCTTCTGCTTCCTTACTGGGATACTTTAAGGAAGAATCTTTTGCTTCCTCACTAGGGATACTTTGGGGAAGAATCTTTTGCTTCCTCGCTGGGGATTGCTTTTATGTGCTTGGGTTCATTGGGGAAGAATTTTCTACCTTCTAATGGGTATGATGCTTGACATGTTTGAACTATTAATGAAAAGTCTTTTGCTTCCTATATGGGGATGATTGTTGATAGGTTTGATCTATTTGAGGAAGAATTTTCTTCTTCCTTACTGAGGATAATGTTTTTAAGATGCTTGAAATATTGAGGAAGTGTCTTCTGCTTCCTCTATGATGACGTTTGATAGGTTTGATCTATTTGAGAAAAAATCTTTTGCTTCCTTACTGAGGATAGGATTCTTGAGATGCTTGAAATATTAAGGAAGAGTCTTCTGCTTCCTTTATGGGGATGATGTTTTTGATGTACTTGAACCGTTGAGGAAGGTTCTCGATGTATTTGATCCACTGGGGATGGTTTTTGATGTGCCTGATTGGGGGAAGAGTCTTCTACTTCCTTTACTGTTCATTGGGGAGTCATTTGAAAATTTTGTGCTTTGTTGGGGGTAACCTTGAGATGTCCCTTTTTTTAAAAGAAAGATTTTATTTATTTATATATTTACTGTTCAAGACTAAACTACATGTAGTTTAGCCATCAGGTGTGTTCCCGCCTTTTCATTTTTCCCAACGGTTACCAACCGATTTTTTTTTTTCATTCTCTTCTTCCCTCTCACCTTTTCATATTCTCCATAACTCTCTCTTTTTTTTTCTCTCTCTTTACAAAAACCCCTTTTTCCCCTTTATTTTCCTCACTTTTTATGACTCTCTCATTCTCTCATTTTCCAAACTCTCTTCATCTTCTTCAATGGCACCCAAGGCCAAGAAGACCTCCTATGTCCTATCTTCTGATGCATTTCATCTCACTCCCTGGAATGGAGCATTGAGGTTGGTGGGGCATCCACCATTGACATACCGGCCAGAGAATCACATTCCCGCGGCTGAATCTGTAAGTTTTGAAAATTATTCTCATTTTCATGTTTCTTTCTAATCTTCTGTTTCAATGTGTTTTTGGCCATGTAAATGATTGGGTTTTGCTATAAGAAGGGTTTAGATGAAAACTTGACATCTTAGGAGGGGTAGGAACATGTCTAGGATTGATTTTGGGTGATGCATCTTTGAAAATGTCGAAGAACTGCTTCTGTCTGTGTTCTTGCACGCGTGGGCTCGTGCCTGCATATGCAGTTTACATTCATGCCTACACAGCTCTGTTCTTGTGTGCGCAGGCATGTTCTTAAGGCTCTATGTACATGGGAATGGGCCTGCGTACATGGGGTCTTGTCTGCGTGCGTGGGCTTTGACCCGCGTATCTGAGACGTTTGGAAGAAGCCCTACTCTGCCCATTTTCACTTGTTTTTCATATGTTTCACATCTATTTGCAATCCTTACACATGTTTTTGTCATTTTTGTCATTTTCATTGTATCCTCTCTTTTTTTTCCTTCATTCTTGCATTAAAACATCATATTTCCCAAATTCTGCTTGAATTAGGAATCTAATGTCATCTTCTTTTTTGTTTGCAGTCATCATTCCCTTATCCTGGTAGGGGAAGCATAAATAAAGTGGTGGAGTTGTACAATCTTCTTGTTCCCGAAACTAGGGGCTATATCTAGGAGGCGGGCTTTGAGCCCATTGTTGGTCTTTTTCCAAAGAAGTTTGTGAGTGCTACCTTGGTGCAGTACCTCATTGAGAGGTGGTGGGATACTACCCACACCTTTCATATTGCTGAGCAAGAGATGATGATGACTCCATATGACTTTTGCCTCATGACCAACCTTAGCTTTGAAGGGGCCATCATCAATTTGGACGGTGCATCGGGCATCCAGCTGGGTCTTGACATGTTGGGGAGGAAGTACTCCACTGAGACAATCCCCTATTTTGATTTAGTGCCAAATTACATGTTCCTCCCATAGAGGACTAGGGAGAAGTGTGTCCGTATGGTTGGGGCTCTCCTTCTCCACTTGTTGGGGGCTTACTTTTTTGCCAATGGTGGGCAAACGATATCATTAAGCTGGTTGACCCTTTTCCAGGATTTTGAAGAGGCACGAAGGGCCAACTAGGGGTAGGCATGTCTTGCCTATCTCTACTCCACTCTTGATACTCTAAGTCGGGGCACCTTGCAACAGCTTGTGGGGCCTTGCAAGCTCTTTGAGGTTAGTTCTCTCTCTTTTCTTCACATTTCTACCTATAGCTTGTAGTCTTGCAAACTGTGTGTTAGGATATATGTGGAACTTGTTAGAACATATGTCATGTAGAATTGGTTAATTTTTTGACTAGGATGTGTTTAATACTTCAAGGAACAAGATTTCAAGTCTAGTATTGAAGCCATGCAAGTCTGTCCAAGAAACAAGTGAAGAAGTGATGTTCATTAAAGCTCGATAGATATCTTGACAGATAAATCTATCGAGGTTCAATGTTTAATTCTTGACAGCTCTCGATAGAAGCTGTATCTATCAAGAATTATAAAATTCAGATTTCTAGATCTGTTTTTCACACATATCCAAGTTATATGTGTAGGGTTTCTTTTCTCACAACCCTAAACATATATAAGGATTATTTTAAGGGCTATCTAAGGTGATGCAACTTGATGCAAGGTGATTATTCACTTAAATTGTGACCAGACAATTTGCCCTAGTTCATCTTCTTTGTAGAAGCTACTACGTCTTTACGCCAAGGATTTTGTAACCAAGGAGTTTCTTGATCTTCATCGTCTGGATGAACTGAAGAACTTTGTAGCCAACATCTTTCTCAAGTTGGTGTGTTAGTCACATACTTGGATCCGTGCATTGATTGGTTAGTCACGTACTGGGAGTTGTGCATTGAAAGGAGAGATTGTCACTACATTGCAAGTCTAATTGTGTATTGGGATACAGGTTCAATTGTAGGTTGGTATTAGGTATTGGGATTCCTTTTACTTGTAACCGCTTGTTTTAATAATAGTGGATTCTTTGGAGTGGTGACCTTAAATTCACTCGGTGGGGTTTTGCCTCTGTGGTTTTTTCCATTCATAAATAAATCACTCGTGTCAAATTTATTTTCTGCTACATTTAGTTATTTTGTGATTTATTTGTGCTACCACGCTTATTGCATGTAATTTAATATAATTAATTAACTTGGCTAATTAATTTATTAATTTTCCAAAAGGGTCAATACATTTTCGGCTTATTACTGTGTCATCTTGAAAACTATCATCTTACATCTGTCATCTTGCAAATTGCCATCTTGCATCTAACCTGTGACTTTTGCTTCTTTTTGTAGTGGTAGGTTGTTAGGTATAGTCTTATAACTCTAGGCACCGACCTAGTTCTGAGGGAGTTTCCTTAAGTGAGGGCCTATCTTCCTAGGTTAAATTCGAATGAGGTAAGTTTAAGAGTTCTAGTTGTCCATGCTCTTCATGGATTTCCTTGAGAATACTCTTCTTCTAACCTTGTATCATTATAGGTTAACTGGACTCCATGGGCCACCCAGCCCCTTCTTGCTTGTTAAGGCTTAGAGACTGTCGCTCTTATTGCTTCAGAGATCACCCGACCCTTTGAAGGAGCGTGTTTAAGGGTGCTATACTTGGCGAAAAGGGTGCGGTGTCACTTAGTGGGCAGGAATGACTCGATGATTCTAATGGATCCTCCTGAGTTCATGCCTACCCCACACTCTATGACTAATGCTTAATACAATTCATGGGGGAGCAGCGTTTCCTATGCCGAACGACTTCTTGAGGGGTTGGACTATGAAGAGTTCAACATTACTCGCCTCATGCCAGCCCTTACTGTTCAGGTATATGCTTAATCTCTTTTTTTTTTTTCTCTCTCTCTCTCTTTCGTCTTCTTTGTTTGTCATAACTTCTAATGTAGGAAATTGTAATAGGGGAGACCTGTTACCGGTGAGCCCATTGATCCTCCATATCTCCCTTGGACTGTCCCAACACACAGGCAGTGAGTTCTTTCTCCTTTTGTCCTTCTTTTTTTTTTTCCAAATTTCTCTGTTTGTTTCAGTAACTAACCCTTCATTCTTTGAATTGCAGCCTAGTATCCAAGAGCATGAGGAGTAGGTGTGGCTGGTCAGGAATCCCAAATTGGAGGTGACCGACTACTCGAGGGAGCTATACAGTCCTAGAGGAGCGGCCCATCTAGGTGGTGGTGATGATGATGGTGAGGAGGAGGACTCAGAGGCGACTCCTAGCTAACTGTTAAGGAAGAGGCAGCACCGTTGATTACCTGCAGTTCAATTGTTTTTTATTCCTTTTAGCGGACATTTTGGATTAAGTTTGAGACAAAGGATTGTATTTAAGAACATCTTTTTACATTTATGCTTTTGACTAGGAACTTAGCACTTAATTTACAAGATATATCATAAATTTAATGTTTCAATACAACTTTGCTTCTTTGATGCTTGTAATCTTGTGCTTGGAATATGTCTTGGATGGTCCCTTAGGCTGCAGGAACCCTTAAGAATGCCTTGGAGTGAAAATATCTACTCAAAACAGGGGAACATAGGCCTCTGCCAAACGCCATGCGTACATGGGGATGGGCCTGCGTATGCAGATTTGACTTTGTGTACACAAGGTTGACCTTGTATACGTGGGCCGCGAATTAGAAAAACCCTAACTGACTTACTTAAGTTTAAAAGTAGCCGTTTCAGTCTAAAACCCTCACCAACGTATTTCCAACCCAAAGAACCCCTTTTTAAGGTCCCCCAATGGTAGAAAACTCTCCTCCTAATGTCTCCACATAGATTAGGAAGCTTGGTCCTGATTTCAAAGATTCCATTACTCTTTATGGTCTTTCTTGCATCTTCCCCTATCATCAAATTAGGGAAGATGAACCTTTTCTTTATGCTGCTACTAACTATTGGGTTCATTCTCGGCATGTATTCTGTTTCAAAGGAATAGAACTATGCCCCACTATTGAGGAATTTCCTGCTATCTTGGGCGAATCGGAGATTGATGTCCTTATCTTCCCTACCATAGGTGGGGATCTTCCTTCCTTGCTACAAGTCGTGTTGGGCATCCCTTCCACCATAGTAAATTGGTGGTGTGTCTTTAGGAAGCTCAACCTTAAGTTGGTCTTCAAGTATTTTTCCGGTTCGGCCCTTCTCGAGGGTGAGAGGCCACGCTCGTACTTTCTTCATGCCTTTTGCTTGTGCCCTCTTGCAAAGTATTTCTTGGTTCAAAAATCATATTGTGTGGACCTTTAAATGTGCGTGATAGCTTATGAGCTAAAGAGAGGTAATTTGGTGGGCTTGATCTTGGCGAAGACCCTCAATGGCTTGGATGCCTTTCATAGGAAGGAAGCAAACTTCTTTGCGGGAAGTCCTCTTCTCCTTCAGGTATAATCTCTAATTTTTTCCTAGGTTCTCAACCTAGCGGGATCCCTCTAATTTTATACGGATTGCCTTTTGGTTTTCAACCCATTGAGGCATCTTATATCTTCTTTCATCATTATTTTATTTTATTTTATTCTTTCTCACGCTCTCTCTCTCTTTTGCTTTTCTTTTCTTCTTATTCCCTCCTCTCTTTTTTTTTTTTAATTATTTTTTTTATATAAATATGGCTACAAGAGAGACTTCGGTTGCTTCAACCTCCCACTATTCCTCTCAGCATCTACCTCCCTAGGCACTTTAGGTACCACAAACTTCATCAGAATGATATGTTCTTTGAGGCGTATATGGAGCTTGTGGGTTGCCTCGAGGAGATCGACATTCAGTGGGCCATGGAATGGTGGCATATCTCAAGCATGGTCCATAGTTGCTGAAAGGACCACTTTGTGACTTTAGTTGGGCTTCAATGCTACTCTTACTACTCCATTTGTTGTGTCTCAAGGCAATTAGGAGAGAATCAAGGAGATCCTAATGATGAAGGGGCCTACCACACCGCAGTGTTCACCAATAGGATCTTAGGTAAGATTAGTGAGGCTTGGCCACGTCGTAGGGTGATGAAAGACATCGTTCCTTCCAAATACATCTACCCCACTGCAAGGTATAAGATATGGTTGGAGGATGGCATGAAGTGGATTCTAAAGGATAAGAAGGCTTACATGAAGACTAGTAAGAAAATAAGGAGGACTGAGTGACCACCTTGATATGCCCCATGTTTTACTTTTCTGCACTTTTATGATTCTTATGTTTTGTTTTTGAATTTAATAAAGGATTGTAATATTCCAAATCCCCTACGAAAACAATCTTATTATCCTTTAAATTGAGTAATGAGAGAATTTCCTTTTATTATCTTTGTTTATTGTCATCATTATTCTTTTTCTTTTTCTTTTCTTTTTCCTTTGCCATGTAATTTTTGCCCATGACGTCCTTTCGGAAATTTTCGCCATGCCCATGGTTTTTTCCCCTAACTTTTGCCTAGACCGCCTTTACGAGTTTTCAATCTAGTGGAGTTTTTTTGCCTTAATTTTTGCCTAGGCCGCCCTTTTAGGCTTTTTATTTTTATTTTTATTTTTATAAATGTGGTACTTCCGAAGTCTATCCATGTTAATTGGGTAAAGCATCTCTTCCCCATACGAATTTATGATTCTTGTAGCACCTCTAGACATGATTTTCTTAATGATAAAAGGCCCAAATCACCTTGGTTTCATCTTCCCTCTTGGATAAAAATTCTCATCTCTAGGAACCTTTAGGACCAAGTCTCCTTCCTTAAGGTTTCTTGGTTTCACTTTCTTGTTAAATGCCCTAGCAATCCTTTTTTGGTACCCTTGTGCATGATATTGTGCCCTCGTAATCTTTTCATCTATCAAAGCCAATTGTTTATATCTCGCCAATACCCTCAAAGATTGTATCTTCACCTCAATAGGAAGCATCGCCTCACCACCATAAACCATGGAGTAAGGTGTTGCCCCAGTCGACGCACGGATAGAAGTTCTATAACTCCATAAGGCAAACGGAAGCTTCTCGGCCCAATCTTTGTATGTCATTACCATCTTGGCTATTATGTTCTTCACATTCTTATTAGCTACTTCTACGGCCCCATTAGCTTGTGGTCTATATGGTGAAGACTTGTGATGCTCAATGTTGTATAATTCCATGACCCTTCGAACTTCTCCCTCAAAGTGGGAACTGTTATCAGAAATGATCTTTTGGGGCAACCTAAACTGACATATGATGTTGTTTTCCAAGAACCGAGCCACATGCTTAGCCTTTAATACGGAGTACGAGGCTGTTTCTACCTATATGGTGAAATAATCAATTGCTACCAAAATGTATTCATGCCCATTTGAAGCCTTAGGGGCTATCCTTCCAATCACATCTATGCCCCAAACCGAGAATGGCCATGGAGAAGTCATGCTATACAACTTACTAGGCGGTATATGGTTCAAGTTGGCGTATGTCTGACAATCGTGCAACTTTTCACATAGTCCATACAATCAGTCTCCATTGTACTATAGTAGTACCCTATCATTAGGATCTTCTTGGCTAACATTCTTCCATTCATATAAGGACCACAAACCCCTTAATGAACTTCTTCCATTACTTTCTTGGCTTCTTCTCTCTTTAAAACAACGAAGGTGTATACCATCATAGGATCTTCTATAGAGTTGTCCCCCACATAGGATGTATTATGTTGCCATCATCATAATGGAATGACGTTCTATCTTATCGGCACCATCCAGATACGCCCCTAGTTCTAAGAACTTCATGATGTCATAGTACCATGGAACTTTCTCTTCCTCTATGGTCCTTACTGAAGTTTCGACCTTCCCTTTGTGTACTTCCTCATAACTTTGCTTAATCTCCAAGGGTCGTGTCCACACTCCCTCAAGTATTTCAACCATAGTGGCTAAGGTAGCTAAGGCATCCGCAAATTGATTTTGAGCTCTAGGGATGATTATGTACACAATCTTGTCAAAGGTCTTGGTTAAGTCCTCCAAGTATTGTTGATATGGTTTCAAATGTTCCTTCTTCACTTTCCATAATTTTTGCACTCGGGCTATAACCAAAGTTGAATCTCCAAAGACTTTAGCCTCTTTTACCCCCAATTCTTGAAGAGCTTCCATTCCAGTAATACAAGCCTCATATTCAGCCATGTTATTAGTTGCTTCAAAGTTTAATTTGATTGCCAAAGGTATGTGAGATCCCTCGGGAGTGATCAAGAGTATTTCAATCCCATTCCCATATTGGTTTACAGCTCCATCAATGTACATCTTCCATTCTCCTAACTCAACACCCAAAATGTCCTCATCTGGAAAGTCTTCTTTACCATCTTCCCCTTCTATAGGATTCTCGGCACAGAAATCTGACATAACGCTTCCTTTGATAGTTTTCCTAGCCATATACTTCAAATCGAATTCAGTTAACAAGATCAACCATCTTACAATCTTCCACTCAAAGCAGGTTTCTCAAAGAGATACTTTAATGTGTCCATTATTGCTACCACCCATATTTGGAAAGGTAAGATGATATGTCTCAATTTCTGTATGGCCCATACAAGTGCAAAGCATTACTTTTCTATGGAAGTGTACGTCTTACTCAAATAATATATGGCTCTCTCATTCTTGTCATCTTCTTCTTGTGCAAGCATACTTCCAACCGCATCCCCTATGATGGAGAGGTATAGGAGTAAGGGTTTTCCATATTGTGGAGGCACTAAGATAGGTGGGTGGGGGACATATTCTTTGATAAGTTCAAAGGCTTCTTGGCACTCATCATTCCATGTATGTGGTTCATTCTTCCTAAGGAGTTTGAAGATGGGATCACAAGTAGAGGTAAGCATGGCAATGAATCGACTAATGTATTGTAATCGACCCAAGAAACTCCTTATTTCTTTCTCACTTTTGGGAGGAGGCATCTCTAATATGGTTTTAATATTGGATGGGTCAACTTCTATCCCTCTATCACTCACTAGGAAGCCTAACAATTTTCTGGCGGTTACTCTGAAGATGCACTTTTGTGGATTCAACCTCAATCTATATTCTTTAATCCTCTCAAAGAACATCTTTAAGTTTATGGTGTGACTACCTCTATCCTTGGATTTCATTATCATGTTATCAACATACACCTCTACCTCATTATGCATCAATCATTGGGTTTTTCTAAGGTGTGATTGGTCACTTGTTTCTAGTTGATTTTATTACTGATCATAGATTAAGAAAAAGGGCATTTTTCCTAATCTAATGTGGTTGGCAAAAAACCTTGATTCTCAGGTCTGGAAGTTTGGTTACGTGTGGCAAAGGTGTTTGGCACCCCACAACGCTTGTCCAAGGACAGTCATTTGTTTTGATAAAACCTTAATTTTTGGAAATTGACAGTAAAAACATGATTTTGGCATTGGCTTTCGGGGCTTTGCATGCATGGGGCTTTTGAATGGGTGTGGTCCCAGTCTATGCTTTCCTAAGTCATTTGAGCAAAGTGCCAAATTTCTACGGTGAAAATCTGGTGACAAGTCAACTTACTTTTGCGGCGAAAATTAGGCATTGCTTGCCTTAGGTGGCACGGACTGTAACAATCACATTGGAGGGGGGGGGGGGAGGGGAGTAGGTTTATATATACATACATCATGCACAATGCAAGCACATGGAGCAGGAAATTAAATGCCTACATTCCCAGAGAATGGCCCAAAATATAGGTGCAAGAAAGTAAATAGGGGTCACCATACTCTAAAGATGAGGACGAATGGTACACGGCATGATATACCTAATACAAACCTTTTAGGGGAGAAAAGGAGGAGGAAGGAAGGGGTTTAAAAGAGTACATAACCAAAGGAGAGAAGCTAAACTCCTAAACTTGCTGACTACAACTGCTTGGCTTAACCACATACCCGCGTCTGCGTCCCTTCTGCTTGCACTTGGGAAACTGTGCCCTAGCTTCATGCGTCCTCGCTCCATGTGTATACATGCAATGGCAAAGACAAGAAACCAGTAGACAAGCAATGGAAGGAGAAGATGCAAAGAGTATATGAAAAGGCATAAAACAAATGAGCGTGATAAGCATGGCAAGCATAGCAGGAAATCAAGCAAACAAGCAAAAAAGAAAACAAGCAAGAAAACGAACAAAAGGTGGGGTCTGCGAGGGACAAATGTAGGTTTGGATTGAATGCCCATAACTTCATTGTGTTGAAGTATGGACGACACACTAGCAAGTAAGACTCATGCGTGGACATGTAAGCAAGCGTGTAAAGATGCATATAAAACCAACGGGTGGCATAAACAAGCATGGCAAGCATATCATCGCAAGGAGTGGAAAAAGGGAAAGGTATGCCCGAAGCAACCGGCATCATAGCGATGCCTCCCAAGTGGTTACACCCAAACAAGGCCTCATGGGCATCGGGTGTAACCATATAACCGCAAACCCGCTAAGGGTGTCAAGCTTGGCAAAGCCTAGAACAAGAGAGACTAACATAAGCATAAAGCATAGACGCAAGCAAGCATAGACATGCAAAATGGGTGATCCAAGCCCTATGATATGGGCCAAGGTGTATGGACAATGACGAAAACCATAGGGTCTAGATCGAGTCCGAATCAATAGGCCAAAACACAAGACAGAAAGATAAAGGAACAAAAGAGCTACAACAGTACATGGCACGACAAACATAGCCTAGGTCTAGGCACGCGAACATGGTATAGAGTGCACAACACATGGAAAATAACATGAAACATGTAGAGAGCATAGATCCAAACACATAAGCATGTGGAAGAATAGATATTGGCAAATAGGCATAGAAACATGTATGTAAACATATAGAAATTTAGCGCATAGACATGGAAGGACATGAATCCAAGCATTCAAGCATGTGAAGACTCGGATATAGTCATAGGAGCATAGAACATGCTTACAAACATGTAGATCTAAGCAGGACATAACCATAGACATGATATCAAGCATGTGAGCATGTAACCCTAACATCAACATAGAGCAAAAAGAGGAACAAAACATAGAAAAACATGGCATAAAACCTTAATGTGTTTTTCGAGCATTTTGTTTGTATTTTTTGGTGTTTGGAAGAGAGAAAAACGCGTAAAGAAACCAGGTAGAGAGAAGAAAATCATAAAAATGTCTGCCTCCATCAGTTTGATGGGTGTTGGGGCTACTTATAGCACCGACACGCGTTTCGAGGTGTTGCCCTCAGAAGGCCTGAGATGGGGCTAATCCTGACACCCCTGGAAAAATCCTGACTCCCTGTTTCTAAAAATGTATGGAACTTGGAAATCTGAAGGTCGGATCAAAAGTTACGGCCCTTAGAAGTTAGTGGTACATTGATTAGTGCGTCATCCTGGTTTTTGTGATATCTCGGCCGTTTTAACTCCAATTTTGACCCATGAATAGTCGTTGGAATGAGAATTTGATAATATCTGCAATGACATTGGTTTTGACCCGTTTTTACAACTGTATCAAAATTAGGGTTTTTGGGCTCACCCGAGATCGACTTTGAGTCAAACTTGGTCAAAATTGTTAAAATTCTCCGAGAAGCTCGGGTTTGATGTGAAACTGTGAAAAATGTCGTTTTGTGAGAGTTTCGACCTTGTTTGACCTTCGGTCCAACCTAGGGTTGACTAGGGGCATTTTGGTCATTTTAGCTAAAAAGGCACTTTAGGTGCTCCGGTGCCCAAATGGGTTACACCACATCGTCTTGGATGTCCTTGCGGTCCCTTGGAGAGAAAATGATATTCTTGGATTTTTCGAGGTCTGGCACGAAAATCGAGGGCGAACAAAATACTGTATTAATAGCACCTCTTCTTTATCTGATATCTTGAGTGCAATGAGAGGTGTCGGATGAAGAACGTGATTTCGAATTTTGTTGCGCCCCGGATTTGCTAACGGAGACTATTCATTTATTGAGACCGAACTGTACCTGCTTGGACCGATTTGCTGCAATTGCTATTGAAATATTTTATGGGCATGCCTTTACACTCTGGGAGAGGAGAAAGGAGAGGATTTTTTTTTTTTTTGGGTTTTGACCTGGTCAACGTTGACTAGGTTAATGTTGACTTGGTCAACACTGCCTGGCGACCTTTGTAGGACCACTGGGCCTACCCGGCGGCCTTAGAAGGTGCACCGAGCAACCCAAGGCCTATAAAAGGCCCTTTTTTATATCATTAGGAGAATAATAAATCTCACGGCTGTCCAGGTCAATATGTCTTAACTCTTAAAACATATCAACGTATCAACTAGAAGTCTTCACTTTCATAATCAAGATAAATCATCTTAGTTGATATGTTATAGTCTTCATAGATAAAATGTCCAATTTCATCACTGACTACGAACTAAAATTTTGAGTTTACAAAGAACTTGTGATTTATATCTTCTGTGACTTTTCACATAAATCACATACTATGCATCTCATGGACTATATGATAATGTCCGAATATTCATGTTACCATTATTTTAGATAATAATAAAACAACTTTCTAAACCGGTTACTATTAAGTCATACATAATAACGTACATAGCATCATACAATAGGATTTAAGGGTACATATCCTAACACCAGTCACTATCTTTGTGGCCTTGGACAGCATTACTCAGGATGAGATTATAGTCCGCCCCCTATGATGGCGCACTGTTGGGAAGGCCAAAGCTTACTATTACTATGGGCTAGTCGAGGATACGACATAGGTTTTGGGCCTTGTCGAGCTGGGAGTTCTTTTTGGCAGAGAGGACCTTCCATTACGTCATGTCGGTCTATGGGGTACCTAGAGATCTGCCTTCTCTTGGCTTGTCATTCGAGACCATTGTCCTAGATGACCCGGCTTATGTGACGGTTTCTTTTGATGCCTATGTAAATACCAATAGAGATTACGCTACTTAGTTGCCGAGTCTTCCACAAGGCCTATAATTGGAGATGTCCCTATGAGTGGAGGTAGAGTGCTGGAAGGCATTATCCGTGCTCAAATGGCCATTAGGGTAGAGTGTAGAGCGCGTTCAGAGGCTTTACTAGCCAGGGTGATAGAGCTTGAGGTCATCTATGCCACTAGGGAGGCACACATGCAAGAGTAGAGTGCTCGGGCATTAGCTCGGGAAAGGGAGCTTTGGCAGAAAGATAGGGAGGTTCGAGCTACCATGGCAGAGAGAAAGCGAAGTTAGTTTCAGAGTGAGCTGGCCACGCTTCATGGCTATACCATGTTCTTGGCGAGAGAGTTATGAGTGGCTTGTATTCCTGTTCTGGCTGCTCCTTAGATTCCAAGCTGAAGATCATTCCTCCTTTCGAGCCCAGGTACAGGCTAGTTCCCTTAGGCCTGCCGGGCGGTAATGGTTTTTTTACTCAGGCTTCGGGGCCCCTAAGATTGAGGCCACGCTCCTTGCACCTCAGGCGGTGCAGGTCCTTCCATCGGTCCTTTTGTAGGCGACGATGATAGTGAAGATGATGATGATGATGATACGGACTAGTTTATCAAGGGTAATGATTCTCTGTAGGGTTAGCCATTTGTTGCAGCATGATGTAGTCGCTGCATGGGCATGTATTTTTTCCATGTATCTTGTAGACATTGCCTTATGATGGGCCAGTTCTGTATGTATATTATTCATTACCTCTTGATAGGCTTGGACATGTATGTATTGTATTGCCGCATAGTGGGCTTTTATGTATGATATTATCTCTTTGTAGCATGATGTATGTATGGAACCTCTTTTTAGGACTTTCATGTATAATTGCAGAGAAAATCACCTTTGAGAGGGTTGCAAATATGTGACTTTTAGGAAAAGGGCCTTTAAGAGTGTCATAGATGTGTGTGAAAGACAATGCTTTTGATTAGGACTTACATGTATAACCCTAGGAAATTTCCTTTAAGAAGGCTACCGTATCACTATAGAGAAATTGCTTTCGAGAGGCCCATAGACATATGTGAGAAGCAATGCCTCTGGGTAGGACTTATATGTATAGCTCTAGAAACTGCCTTTGAGAGGGTTGCCGATGTATGTGTAAAACAATGCCTCTGATTAGGACTTATATGTATAGCTTTGGAAACTGCCTTTAAGAGGGCTGTTGATGTATGTGGAAAACAATACCTTTGATTAGGACTTACATGCAAAACTCTAGATAAATTGCCCTTGAGAGGGCTGTTGATGTATGTGGAATACAATGCCTCTGATTAAGACTTACATGCATAACTTTAGATAGATCTCCTTTGAGAGGGCTACTGGTGTGTGAAAAAAAATGCCTCTAGATAGGACTTACATGTATAGCTCTAGAAAATGCCTTTGAGAGGGCTACTGATGTATGCATGCACTATCGTATTTTCATGATGGATGGTGGTTTTAAACCAGCTTATGTCACACTCACTTGTTTTGCACCATAGTTTCACGAGTTTATTAGTAGCTTTTGAATAATGATCGTCCCGCTAGAAGGAGAAAAAGTGGAGAGATCACGTGAAATAAACTGCCCTAGTTTAGGGTTTCATGCGATTCTCTACATGAGAGACACATCCTTAGTGGGATGGACCCAATCTTGTATATTGGACAAAGGCGAAGAAAGAGCGCAAAATAAACTGCCTCACTTCAGGGCTTTGTGGGGTTTCGATCTTGCAGACTGGTTGAAAGTGGCCTCGACTTTGTAGACCATACCATTATGCTGATAATGAATGCGTACACTCTGAATGAGATCACTTAGACACACCATGAGGTGGTATACACTGGTCACTCCTATTATTATTCGAGAGGGCTAAAAATCCAAGGACAGGCCTCTTGAGGCGACACCATGAGAAATGACTTCCTCTGTCCTCCAAATAGGCCAAAAAAGCTGCTGCACGACCAAGATTGGGCTCTAGCCTTTTTCTGTTGTAAATTTTGACTACCGGGGCTAAACTGGTCCTTGAACTAGGCCTTGAAACTGAGGTTCAAGACATCTGGTGGTGCTGAAGGAGATGCACAAAGATAAACTGCCTCAGTGTAGGATTTGTGTAGTCTCAGATGCATGAGAGAGAGCGTCTGGCAATCCGGTTCACTATTGGGTTGACCGCACACTACGACGAGTGCTAAAATAAGTGAATCTTTGCTCCAAGGTGATAACAAACATGCCAAATAGGGGGAGAGTGTCTAGAATGTGTGTGAGTTTGTGCTTGGGGGGCTAAAAACCCTAGCATGTGTCCCGAGCTCCGGCGGCCCTTGTAGGACTGTCGACCGCCTCAAGAAGCGTGCATAAAAGCTAGGTTCCAGCCCAGTTTCAACTCATTCAGTTTTATGATTTTTCTAGGTCCTCTTCTACCCTTTTCTTCACTAAAAATACTTAGAAAAACACCGTTTTTCATCATTTTCTACGTAGATCTTCACAGATTGTCAGATTTTAGCAAGATTCGTTCATGGATGGTCTTGGTGCTCACTCCTACGACACCTTGGTTGAGCTTAAGAGGGAGACCTACCATGAAAGGAAACTTAAGAGGTGGTAGGGCTTTTTTTCATGTGGTGACTGGGCACTCATCCAACAACTTCTTGGAGATGACACTGCTCTTCTTCACACCACACTAGATTGGCATTTGTTTAAAGTCATCACCTCTTGTTGGGGCCTTGCTTTGAGATGCGTCACCATTGGAGATGTTGACTTTGTTCCTACCTTGGAGGAGTATGATCATTTCCTTTCTCTTTCTACTCTTCTGAGCACTATTTTTGTTCCACTAGTGCGGACACACAACTATAAGAGGCTTACTGATTTGATGGGCTTCAGGAGGCCCGTTGTGGAGGTGATGACTTGGTATGGCAGCGGGATAGAAGGGAGCGTGTCCTTTGAGTTCTTGCATGATTAGTTCCATTTATCGAAGTGCCTTGTTGGCTACCGAGACGATTTTATGGATTTAAGGGAGCGGTAGGCATCCTATCAACGTCAGGCCTTCCTAGTGGCCTTCTTTAGTGTGGTGCTATTCCCTTCACTATCAGGGGCTATCAGTTTTGCCATTCTTCCTTTGGTGAGTGCCCTGCCTCATGGTACCTCTTTCATTCCTACTTTACTTTGCAAGACCATTAGATCCTTGTTCTTGTGTCGGGAGGCTGGTAGGGGTAGGCTAGGTTATTGTGTTCATATGTTACAGCTGTGGTTCTGTAGCCATTTGAGTCTGGGCTATTGTAGCTCTCGATCTTCCTTTCTCTAGGGATATTGATGGTTGGCCAAGATACTTGTGCGGCCTGAGTCCCACTAATTGGACCTAGAGAGTCAACTGGGGTATCACTAGATAGCAGGGACAGACCCATTATGTCAGTTTACTTGGCATTCCCTTGGTGGGCATCTGGGGGTGCACTGGGTACTTCCCGGGCATGGCCATATATCAATTTGGGGTATCCAGCATATCCTCTGACTTAGTGATCTTTCTACTGTCACCTGCGAGTACGGGCTCGTGGACATCGATATAGTAATCATAAGGCGTGCCTTTGAGTTCTAGGAGGCACGCAAGTCGAGTGTTAAGTTCTCCCCATGTTCTAGGGATGACCAAGAGTGGTTTTCTGCTGTGTTTAGAGTGTGGCGAGACACTAGAGATCCCATCTTTGTGCTTGACTTATCATTGCCTGTCTCGGTTGAGTTGCCACTTCTGGCTGATATTTTAAGAGATTATACCTTGAAATTTGAGATTAAGGTTGAGAGGGCCCTTGCAGATCTGAGGGAGTGCCTGAGGGAGGCTGTCAGGGATAGAGATGGCTATAGGGTGATAGTTGATACACTCATGGAGGATATTGAGGAGATGAGTAGTGCGCAGGAGAGTGAGCTCGCTGCTCTTAAGGCGGAGCTCTATTGGAGGGGGCTAGCCTCTCTAGGCAAAGAGGCAGAGTGTGTTTAGTTGAGATCCTAGGTTGCGAGTTTAGGGGATGAGCATGCGGCTCTTACTTAGAGGTTTACTGCTCTAAATTATACTTGGGATGAGGAGAGGGCCGCATTGGAGGCTGGGAGGGCCGAGGCTTGTAGCAGGGCTAATGGCTTAGTACTGGAGCTAGTGCAGGCAAGATCCTATATTCACTCCACCTTGAGCACAGAGTACAAGAGAGAGGACAATAAGCCTAGCGAGCCACAATTGGCTTTCCATTGCCTTCAAACTGAGCTGGCCGAGAGAGAAGAGGCCCGGAGAGTTGCTACTGCAGAGGTGGGCACCTTGCAGGCTTTGCTAGAGATTGAGAGGCAAGGCTTTACTTTTGATGCTGGTTCGTCTTCAACATTCCCATGACAGACTTAGAGAGATTGCCAGAGACCTGGGCTTCGTGTAGCCGGATTACTTTGCACTCATGTTCAGGATGACCTGATTCTCCGCACTAGTTTTAGGAGATTGTGCCAGGCCATGTCTGATCGCTTGGGCCGTGTTTGACTTGTTGGAATTCTTTTCTGTTTACTTTGTTTCTACACATGAGCTATGTAGTTAGTATTTCACCATGTATGGAAAGGACCTTCGTAAATTGCTAGGCAATTGTGTAAGGCTTTCCGCTTTTTGTTTGAGTTCTTAAAGCATAGTCTAGTCTATTAGGCATGCTTAGAAACTAAGAGATAGTGTATGGAGATGTTCATGATGATATTCAGAAAATATTTATGAGATGAGATTTCATGTTTTGACTAGAATGTATGAAAGAAACAGAATGGCACAATACATACATGTTAATGAATATGCATGCAAATGCTTTGAAAATGCAAGATTATACAAATAAATAATAAATGTAAAATCCATGCATATCAATATCTAATTTTTCCAAGGATACATCCTGTTCTAGATGGATCTTTTCCATTTCCCATTGAGGTACATTTCCCATTGGCATAAGCCAGAACATCTTGAGCAAATCGCTGGGTCGTGGCAGTGTTGTGGACAAAGAGCAATTTCGGAGGCATCTTCATATCTTGACTCGGATGCTGGATCCCTTTAATTTTCTGATCTTGAGCAAAAATTCAAGCAGGCCAAGCTGACTGATTTTTCTTTTAAGATGTGACCGAACCAAGATGGCTATCTACATACCTCTACGAGGAAGGATCAGGTCATCATGTAGTTCAACTGACTTTTTGGTTGCCTTAATTTTTTCCTAGACCGCTTTTTTGGGTTTTCAATCTAGCAGGCTCTCTCACATTCTTTCTTTTGCTCTCCTTTTACGTAGATTGCCCTTTCAGGTTTTACCTTTTGTATTTTCTCATGCTCTCTTTCTTTTACTTTCCTTTTGTGTAGACTGCCCTTTCGGATTTTCAATCTACCTTTTTATATATTTTCTTGTTGTTTGTTTTCCTTTTTTTTTTTTTTTTTTACATAAAAGAATATAAAAATGAGGTGCACTACGAGGCTCCTTCATGCAAAGTACTGTATGAAGGCGTCAGAATTGGTGGGCATATTGAAGTCATGCCCTTCCATGTCGGCTAGAATCAAGGCTTTTCCAGAAAAGGCCTTCTTTACCACATATGGGCCCTTGTAGGTTGGGGCAAACTTTCCTCTGTGATTTGGCATGGCCTGGTTGCACTTCTTCAAGACTAGATCACCTTCTTCATACGGTGTTGGTACCACTATTTGTGGCACATTGTGGTTATTTGCCTTTCATTTATCACGTTCAGTTGTTCATATTTGGAACGGGCCCATTCAGCTTTTAACAGCTCTGTCTAAGATAAAATCTTGAGAGATGGGATTTCTACCTCTATGGGGAGGATGGCCTCCATGCCATATACCAATGAATACGGGGTCGCACTCGTGGAAGTACGAATAGAAGTGCGATATGCGCATAGAGCAAATGGCAAGTACTCATGCCAATCCTTGTATGTGTTTGTCATCTTCAGTAAGATTTTTTTTATGTTCTTGTTAGCGGCTTCCATTGCACCATTCATCTAAGGGCGATAGGGAACCAAGTTTTTGTGCTCAATCTTGAACTATTGGTAGAGTTGCTGGATCAATTTCCCATTTAGGTTTTTCCCATTATCTGTAATGAGCTCTCCTGGCACACTATTGCGGCAAATAATGTTGTGTTTCAGGAATCAGGCTACCATTGCTTGTGTATGAAGTGGCTTCCACCTACTTTGTGAAATAATCAATGGCCACCAAAATGTACTCGAGACCGTTTAAGGCTTTCGGAATCACGGGTTTGATGACATCCATACCCCAAGCTGAGAAGGGCCATAGTGCTGCTAAAGGGTGCAAGGGTTGAGGAGGAGCGTTCTTTCTGTCTTGATATGTTGGCAACAGTGGCATGTCCTCATATGTTTAATGCAATCACTTTCCATGGTGAGCCAATAGTAATCGGTTATCATAATCTTGCTAGCCAACAGGGGTCCACTAACATGAGCTCCAAGTAAGCCTTCACGAATCTCTTCCATCAGATGATTAGCTTCAGAGGCATCTACGCATTGGAGCAGGGTAGAATCGTGGTTCCTATTGTACAAGACTTCTCCGCTTAGGAAAAATTAGTAGGCCATGCGTTGAATAAACTTCTTTTCACTGTCTGTTCACTGGGCGGGTATTCATTGTTCTTGATATAAGCCTTGATATCATGGTACCATGGCTTTCCATCGGCTTCGACTTTGACACTCATGCATTCTTCGATGTTCATGCAATAGGCTAGGACTTCACAGACTTCTATGCGCAATTGTCGTATATCATTTACTTCTGATAACTTGACCATGCTGGCTGGGGTAGCCAGAGCAGCTGCAAACTAGTTGTGTGCTTGGGGCAAATAGGGAAATATGATGTTTCAGAATTTCAGAATCAAGCGGTTGATGCATTTCTGATATGGAATCAACTTGGTGTCTCGGGCTTGCCATTTTCCTTCAATTTGGGAGATGATCAATAAGGAATCTCCAAAGACGCTTAAGTCATAGGTGCCGAACTCTAGGGCCACTTATAGGCCGACTATGCATGGTTCGTATTCCGTGACATTGTTGGTGCAATCGAAATTCAACTTAACTGAAACAGGGATTTGCTGGCCCTTGGGGGAAACTAAGACTGCTCCCATTTTGGTAGAATTGGCAACTCCATTGAAATAGAGCTTCCAATGCCACTGTTCCACACTATCTAGCTTTGACTCTAGAGCCATGACATCCTCATCAGGAAAGAGGGATTTTGAAAGTTTGGATCATTCAGCAGCTGATCCATTAGGTAATTGGCTATGGCTTGGCCCTTGATGGCCTTTCTTGTCACAAACACAATGTCGAACTTGGAGAGTAACATTTGCCAACGGGAGATCTTCCCTGTAAGAGCTAGCTTTTCAAAGATGTACTTAATGGGATCCATACGGGAAATGAGCCGCGTGGTGTAGTAGAGCTTATACTGCCGCACCATGCGTGATTCCCATGCTAGGGCGCAACACATCTTTTCAATGGCGATGTAGTTGATCTCATAACTGGTGAACTTCTTGCTTAAGTAGTAAATCACCCTTTCTTTCTAGTCGGGCTTAGCTGATTGGCCTAACATGCAACCCGTGGTGGTTTCTTGTACTGCTAGGTAAAGGATCAACGGATATCCTGGCATCAGGGGAACCAGAACTAGAGGGTTCAACAGATATTGCTTGATCTTGTCAAAAGCCGTTTGGCACTCATTTATCCATTCTATCTTGTTGCCTTTCTTCAAGAGCCAAAAAAATGGATCACATGTGGCGGTTTCGATATGTCCTAGATGGCTTGGATTTTTGCTAGGTCCACTTCGATTCCTCTCTGGCTGACTACGAAGCCAAGTAATTTCCCTGAACTAGCTCCGAAGACACACTTATTAGGGATTAGTCTCAACCTGTACTTGATAAGGATCTTGAATAGCTTTCTCAAATCTACCAAATGATCCTTGGCTATGCAGGATTTGGCAATCATGTCATCTACGCAGACTTCAATCTATTTATGCATCATATCATGGAAGAAGGTTACCGTGGCTCGCTAATAAGTAATACCTGCGTTTTTTAAGCCGAATGGCATGATATCATATGCATAGGTTCCCTAATGAGTGGTGAATGCCATCTTAGCTTTGTCCTCCATAGGCATCTTGATCTGATTATAACCTGAGAATCCATCCATGAAGGAGAAGATGATGGAAATATGCATGTACGCAGCGGAAAATTAAAGGATCTACTTCACTCACAATTGATAACATATGCTATGTAAGTTTCAGAATATAAGAACAAGAGAGTGTACCTTGAAGCGGTGAAATTCAAAACCAAAGATTAGAAGCACTTGGGAAAACTTTTAATTTTCACTCCAATTCCACTTGATGCACAGAAGTGTGGTCTCTTAATCAGTTATATGTGTATGTTCTAGAGAGAATCAAAGAGTGTCCAACACACACATACATACCATTTCATGTACTTGTTGTTATTTTAAAATTCTGTATATTTCTCTCCTAATAACTGATTATCTAATTGGGCTAGCCTTTTGGGCCTTTCCAATTGGGTTTTAGTATGTGGCTTGGAGTGGGACCAAAAAGGGAACAAATAAGACACTAGCTCCAATGGGCCTTGGACTTTTCTATCAACTCTTGACAAGTTCAAAGTTACCATTAATTATATTTAATACCACTATATAAATATAATTTTACTCTAGGCCTTATTAATAAATTATATTCCAAGACTTTATTAGACATGCAACCCCTTCATAAAATATTCGTAGTAATACAAAGTCATGAAAGTAGACTGCCACTTTGTAAATTACTACATCTTAATCCTTGAGTACCCAGTTTAATCATTTAAGTTATTTATCATATATTTATGAAATCCAATTTCATAAATATATACTTTAGTAATTATTTACTAAAGTAGTTAGGCCTAACATTCTGAATAACAAACCCATTAAACTTATCTTAAGGAAACATTTTGTATATCCGTTAAGAGACTATGAATTCCATTTTGAGAATATATACTCCATCAACACTAGATGCGGCTGCCCAACATACTGAGGTTTTGACATTTACTTTAGATCTCACTCCTGATATATCAAAGCAACCTACACTTCATAATCAGGTTCACTATTCTCTCAGGATTAAGAGTTAATGTGAATAAAAGTTGTGAGATTTAGTATTCATTTAACAGTCGTTAAGAGAATAATAAATCTCACAGCGGTTCAGTTCAATATGTCTTAACTCTTAAAACATATCAACATATCAACTAAAAGTCTTAACTTCCATGATCAAGATAAATTATCTTAGTTGATATGTTATAGTCTTCGCAAATGAAATGCCCAATTTCATCACCGACTATGAACAAAAATTCTGAGTTTACAAAGAACTTGTGATTTATATCTTCTGTGACTTTTCACATAAATAAGATACTATGCATCTCATGGACTATATGATAATATCTGAATATTCATGTTACCATTATTTCAGATAACAATAAAACAAATTTATTAATCACAACATTAAGTCATACATAATGTCATACATAGCATCATACAATAGGATTTAAGGGCACTAATTCTTATAGAAGAACCTATTGGTAACGGTATTATCGAATAGGGTATCGATATGTGGCAATGGAAATTATCCGTAGGACTGGTCCTGTTCAAATCCCTGTATGCAACGCACATGCGTGCTTTCCCATCCTTCTTAGGCACGGGAACAATGTTGGCGACCCAATTTGAGTAGGCTATTGTGGTAAGGAAACCGACTTTCAACTGCTTTTCTACTTCTTCCTCGATCTTCAAAATGATCTGAGATTTCATCCTTCAAAAGGCTTGCCGCACTGGAGGGCACTCAGGTTTAACTGGAATTCTGTGCACGACAATCTTAGTATCTAGCCCTGGCATATCTTGGTAGGACCAAGCAAAGATCTCTTTGAATTCCTTGAGTAGCGCTATAATCTCGTGCTTCATGGCTTTCCACTTCTGTCTCTTCTATGTTGAGCTTGGACCCTTCGTTGTCTTATTAAATCTTCCAAAATATCACGAGGCAGACTCAAAATTTCCTCTAATCCTTCAATACCATATTCCCACTCTACTATCTCATTCGTGTCATCAATATCCTCATTATAGCAACAGGACGATGTACCCGCTTGGGAATTAGAATAGATCCTATAGAATGGAACATATACAAGGAAACATAAGACAATTTGCACACACATATTCATAGGAAAGCAAG
Source organism: Quercus glauca (assembly GCA_023736055.1). Taxonomy (NCBI): domain Eukaryota; kingdom Viridiplantae; phylum Streptophyta; class Magnoliopsida; order Fagales; family Fagaceae; genus Quercus; species Quercus glauca. The sequence goes on along the minus strand of CM043315.1, from coordinate 10,172,357 downwards.
TAAAGAGATAAATGTAAGGATTTCCTGAATAATACGCTGGATAATTTCATTAATGAATTATAGATAGGGGAGATAACAAAGTTCATGCTTGTTGATGATAAAAAGGAGACATTTTTTTTTCTTCGAAAATAAATTGGGAAATGCAAACAAGGAATGCAAGAAATGAGAAATAAACATGCAAAACAAACTAGATATGCTATTCCAACTCTCTCAGGCAATTGGAGGACCCAACCACGCAATAATGGAATAGTCTTTACTCAGCCGGTGCAATCACAAAATAGGGCTTGATGGTCCAACGACCTACTGTCTCACCTGGCATACAAGGCCTAATAGTAGAAGTTAAATCATCCCCTGGGGATATGATAGCATTCACTGAGAATTCCTCTAGACAAAGACGGATGAGACAAGCTAAATCTGATTCCTCCTCGCATGATTCCTGTGCTACTTCTGATCTAATGACCTCGGCTAGAGCCGAAAAAGTGACCCTGATGTGGGGAATAGACATCCTTTGGTTAATACACTTCCTTTTCTTCCCTCTCGAAGCCTGGAAAAGTTCCTTGTAGGAGGGGTCATAGCCTAGACTGAAACCTCCTTTATAATCCGGGAGTTCAACCAAAGAAGCCTTCCCATGTCCTACAACACTAAGGCCTTGGCCTAACTGAAAGCCAAATTTGAGCATCTCTTTGGTAGCCATTAAAGTAGCAGAGGGCCATGTTGACTCATGTTCTAAAGCTCTAGAAATCGTGGAGATTAGCTCAAAATTGTGGAAAGTTGCCTCCAAGAAGGCATTAGCACCAATGTAGGGGATAGAAGTCTCCTTGAAGAAAGTCAGGGGTTTTTCAGCCATAATAGTGGTCAACAAATCCTTGGACAGGAACTTGAGCCTCTAGTGAAGGGTAAAAGCAACTGCACCTGCCGCATGTAGCCAAGGCCTCCCTAGGAGCATATTATATGGATAATCCACCTTGATGACTTGGAAGTTGACCATGAAAAACATGGGGCCAATTCCAATTGCTAATTCAATCTCGCCTTAAACCTCCCGGAGAGTGCCATCAAAGGCTCTAATGATCATGGTGGTAGAGCAGATAAGAGAGGTATCCATATTCAAACGCTCTAAAGTGGACATCGGGCAAACATTCAGGGCTAACTGGTTGTTAATCATAATCTAGCAACGACCATATCTTCACACTTTACTATAATGTGCATTGGTAAAGTATGCTCTTTACCTTTTAGTGGTAGTTCATCATCCGTAAAGGAAATCTGGTTAGTGGCCCACACTGTTGAGACCATACCTTCAAAGACGGATTCCGTAGTACTTGTAGGAACACATATTTCTTTCAAGACTTTCAAGAGAGCCTTGCAGTAGATATCAGAGGATAGCAACAGTGCTAAGGTGGAGATCTGAGCTGGCAACTTGTTTAGCTACTGAATCACATTGTACTCTAAGTTTCTGATAACTTTCAAGAACTCCTCAGTTTCTTTGGTTGGGACCCTATTCCTAATAGGTTCGGTGGTGCCCTTGCCAATCTCTTTCCTTCTCTTTTCTAACTCATCGGGAGTATAACAGCGGCCACTCCTAGTGAGTCTAAATAGACTTGAAGAGATATTGGAACAGACTTCCTCTTTTTCGGTTCGAATGGAGATCAAGGACACATCGTATTTCCAGGGGACACAATGAATATCTTCATAAGAGAATGGCTTTGGTATGCGAATGATAACACCATCCTGAGTTTGCAAATTAGTCTCTATAGAAAATGTCTTCGGGTTAATGACCATCAGACTTGGGAAAATGGCTTCAAGGGCCTTTAAGCCAAATACCCTAGAGATTCCTAAGGTAGGCTTCGGTAGAATAAGAGGGTCGAACCCTCGGATAGCAGGAACAATGGCGGTTTTTACCTGAATCAAAGACGAGGCTGGCCTTGTGACTACAAGCAATGTAAGAACTAGAGAAGCGAATCCTCCAATGGCAGATGGGACTTGCCTTTTCCCTAAATTTGATGACCCTGTATCTGTAGGCGTTTCCATGATCTCCTTAATGACTACCAAAGAGGAAGGTGCTGAAGCAACTTGGCTAAGGCGTTTCAGTAAATATTCGTCCTAATCCTTTCTTGACCCAACTGATATAGCATTGCAACTGGTTCCTGACTCGGCAATTGGAAGATAAAAGCTGGTAGCCATACAATCACCTCTTCGCACAATTTCCTTTTTAATCTAGGTGATACTATGTTCAGCTAGACTCTGCACTTGTTCTCAGAGCATTTTATAGTCAAACTGGCATGACTGTCTTTACCGTCACAGAATGAGCAGATTCTGCAATCAAATCCTGGGGTTCCTATACCTTTAAGATCAAGGTGGCTTTCTTGGACCAAGGTTTGAAGCATAGCCTTTCATGGGAATGACTATGAGGAGAAATCCGGAACCCTTTCTTCCATTGTGATGATGGCATTCACATTCCCTTCTTGATGGGTAGGCAAAGGGTTGGTGATGATGTTTGGATCAGCTGCATTATCGAACTGTATCAACTTGTTATCTATGAGATCTTGGACATGGTCCCTCAAATGGTAACATTCTACAAGGGTAAGCCCCTTGGCCCCAAAATGGTGTTCATACTTCTTGGACGGATCAAAACCAGGTGATGGAGGGCCTTCTCTAGGCTTGTAAAACATTGGGGTCACTAGCTTCCTTTCCAGCAGGTAAGCGTAGAGATCTGCCATTGGTATGGGTAACGGAGTGTACTTCCAGTTTTCCTTCTTAAAAGGACGAGGTGGGTCTAGCCTCCCTTTCTGATTAAAGGCTCGGTTAGGTGCTTGAGTAGACTGACCCTGTTGTTGATAAGGTCTAACAGCTAGGGTAGCATAGGCAGAAGTAACACCCCTAGGCCTTTTTGATGCATTGTCAACCATATGCACATCGGCTTCCTTAGTCTTGTGACCAGTCATTCTCTTGACTTGTTGTTCAACCATGGAACTCAAAGACTTGGCATCCATGATCTTTTTGCTATTAATACCCTCATTAATGCACTCCTCAATAGGGATGAGGCTAGCAAAATGAGTGACTTGGGTGTTGTTCATCTTTTCATAGTAGGGAGGCTTGAGGTTGTCAATGAACCACTTGATCATCTCATTCTCCATCATAGGGGGTTGCACTTGTGCCGCTAGCTTACGCCACCTTTAGGCATACTCATGGAAGGGTTCCTCACTCTTCTTTTTTGTCCTATAAAGAATTGTGCAGTCGGGAGCTATCTCGATGTTGAACCTATAGTATTCCAAGAAAGAGTTGGCCATTTCCCTCTAGCTAGAGGTCTTTTCCAATCTTGCATACCATGTTGCCTCAGGGTCGGTCAAGCTATCAAGGAAAATCTGGCAAAGCTGAGGGTGATTATCCCTATAGGGAGCCATCTTCCTACAGAACATACACAAGTGTGCGCAAGGGTCTCTAGTACCATTATACTTGATGAACTCTGGTGCCTTGAACTTGGGAGGCATAATGACCTAAGGGAAGTTGGTCAAACTGTTTAGATCAACATTTCCATTAGCGTTGGAGCCCTCTATGATACAAAGCTTCTCAACTAGAGCTTCCACTTGGCTCTTGACTTGGCCATACCTAGATTCGGGATTCTTGTCCTTAAAAGGATTTATTTCCTAGTCATTGCCCTGGGGCAGTACATTGTGACCTTGATCCTGTACTGGTGGAGGCTGATTTTCGTTCTCAGTTTGGGGGCCTCCTTAACTAATCTTAGAACTAGTTGTTGCACCATACGCATCAATTCTGACAATTGCTCGTTCAGAAGAGTAACTTCTTGAAAATTTTCCTTATGGGGAGAAGTACCATTGGTAGACATCTCTCTTGCGCGAAACCTAGTGATAATGGGATCATGGCGTGGCAATAGCTTAGCCTGTTTCTTTTTAGCAATCTTTTAATCTTGAGAAAGAATGTGATGCGAAAGAAACAGGGTGCATTTGACAATGTGGAAACACAACACCAAAATCAAGTTAGTTTATGTCTTTGCTATTTAACATACACTTACTATTTCAAAAAAAGTAGGCTTTGCACCCTTAGTTAGGTATTTGTCATGGCAAGTTTCTACCATGATGCAACATTTATGCATAAGATTGGCAAGTAACCGAAACTTTCATGATATGCTCAACAATGCGGCAAGGACCATGCTTGTACAAAATTTGCTTTTAGAACGCTGGGTTTATTGGCTCCAATGATGGGCCTTTTACAACACAAGAAATGCAGATGCGAGAAAGAACTTGGCTTTTAATAATATGGACTTCTCAGGGAAGCTCTTGGACATTTGGATCTCTTAGTAACTTGGACAGCATGGATCTCTTAGACCTTTGGATCTCTTGGGGGGAAAGCCCTTGGATTCTTGACATCTAGAACCTTTTGGCAACTTTGACATCTTGGCGATTTGGATCCCTTAGCAATTTGGATAGCATGGATCTCTGGGACCCTCTTAGCCGCTTCGACATCTTGTGACCTCTTTGATGATTTAAGCTTCTAGGCAATGTTTTTGGATCTTTCTAGGAGAGCTCTTGAACTCTTAATGCTTTGGAATCCTGGACGGTTTTTTGGTGGCATTTCCTCCTGAATGGAGTTTCGGTTACTTGCCACAAATTTTATCTTTGCATAATTAGGTGACAAAACCAGTTAGTGTACGCATGAGTGCCCTTGTAGGGTTGTAAACCCTTTAGGATAGGGTTTAATCTAGCATGTACAAGCAACAAGGTTGCTTTTGTTGGAAAAATACATGTTGGTATTGCATGCAAAACATATGCAACGAAAAGTTAACGGATCTACTTCATTCGTAATTGATAACATGTACTATGTAAGTTTTAGAATTTAAAAACAAGAAAGAGTACCTTAGTGCAGTGAAATTTAAAAAAAAAAAAATATTAGAAGTACTTGGAAACATTTTTAATCTTCACTCCAATTCCACTTAATGCCTATGAAGTGTGGTCTCTCAATCAGTTTCCAATGGGAGGATAAAAGAGTGGCTTACACTCACATACACACTATTTCTTTCATTATATGATCTTAATGAAAACCTTATAAAATTTTGTATGTTTCTCTCCTTATATATAACTGATTATCTAATTGGGCTAGCCTTTTGGGCCATTCCAATTGGGTTTTAGTATGTGGCTTAGAGTGAGACCAAAAGGGAACAAATAAGACTTTAGCTCCAATGGGCCTTGGGCTTTTCTATCAACTCTTGACAAGTCCAAAGTTACCATTAATTATATTCAATACCACTATATGAATATAATTACACTCTAATCCTTATTAATAAATTATATCCCAAGACTTTATTATACATGCAACCCTTTCATTAAAATATTCATAGTAATACAAAGTCATGAATGTTGACTGCCACTTTGAAAATTACTATATCTTAATCTTTGAGTACCCAGTTTAATCTTTTAAAATATTCATCATATATTTATGAAATCCAATTTCATAAATATATACTTTAGTAACTCCTTACTAAAGTGGTTGGGTCTAACACTCTGAATAACGAAATCCATTAAACTTATCTCAAAGGAATAATTACACTCTAAGCCTTATTAATAAATTATTTCCCAAGACTTTATTATACATGCAACCCTTTCATTAAAATATTCATAGTAATACAAAGTCATGAATGTTGACTGCCACTTTGAAAATTACTATATCTTAATCTTTGAGTACCCAGTTTAATCTTTTAAAATATTCATCATATATTTATGAAATCCAATTTCATAAATATATACTTTAGTAACTCCTTACTAAAGTGGTTGGGTCTAACACTCTGAATAACGAAATCCATTAAACTTATCTCAAAGGAATATTTTATATTTCCATTAAAAGATTATGAATTCTATCTTGAGAATATATGTTCCATCAACATTAAATGCAGTTGCCCAACATACTGAGGTTTTGATCGTGACTTTTGATCTCACTCCTAATATATCAAAGCAACCTACACCTCATGAACAGGTTCATTATTCTCTCAGGATTTAGAGTTGATGTAAATAGAAGTCGTGAGATTTATTATTCATTTGATAGTCGTTAGGAGAATAATAAATCTCACAGTGGTCCAGTTCAATAAGTCTTAACTCTTAAAATATATCAACATATCAACTAGAAGTCTCCACTTCCATGATCAAGACAAATCATCTTAGTTGATATGTTATAGTCTTCACAAATGAAATGCCCAATTTCATCATCGACTATGAACTAAAATTATGAGTTTACAAAGAACTTGTGACTTATATCTCCTGTGACTAAATCACATAAATCACATACTATGCATCTCATGAACTAAGATAATGTCCCATTAGTTCATTTATATATAGTCTCATATAATTAAACAATTTAATTATTTATGACATGCCAATAAATTGGATTTTAGGGCATAAACCCCAACAGCTTTTCCTAGGGGTTTAATCATGGATGTTGTGCAAGCAGGATAGAAAGAACCTTTAGTAGAGCACAATTTCTTTAGCACAAGCAAAAAAGGGTGCACTTATTACAAGACACTTTCTCCTGACCTCTAGCCTTATAAGGGTATCCTTTCCTAGGCTTGGATGTTCACTCTTTGGGTTTCATCTAGTCCTGATGGGCTCTGGACTTGATCTAGTCCTCATGGCTTTGACATAACTAGGCCAACTGTATCCAAAGGCTTAACTGGTAGGTTGTTCTTGTCCTAGGGTACTTAATCGCCATACCCCTCCCTTCATGGAAGTTGTGGAGCAGGAAGGATCGATGGGGCCTTTTCAGCTACTCCTGTCCACCCATGGACCTAGAAGTGCCTACAACATCAACCTCGAACCTAACTATAGGTAACATTACTGATGATTGTGTTTGGGCATCTACAAATGGGGTGATGAAATCCCCAAAGAGATATGACTATGCCAGTAGTGTGGAGCCCGAGTTCAGTTCAAAAAGGGTGTGCATGTCATGCAATCCTTAATGAAGGGGAAAGATTTTTTCAAACATAGTATATATATATATATATATATATATATATGAAAGTGGATAAAGGTGTAGCGAAAATTAAATTTTACTACCCTATGTTTGCATGGGAAGGAAAGTTGTGAAGCATATGAGGAAACCTGTAAAGCATGTGAGGAAAGCGGTAAAAGCCCCATGTGAAATATCTTGAAGCCTCCCTTTTGGAAAAGGATTTTTTTTTTCGAAAAAGTTTTTGCTCTTTTGAAAATAGTCTACTAGGATATAGTAGAAGCCTTTTGATAAGTGTAATTTTTACATGATATTTATTATCCTCTTATTTATTAAAATTGTTAGTTTTCCTTTATTTCTTTTGATTTGATTTGATTTTTTATTTATAATTATCTATTCATTTGTGCTTTGAAGGAATGAGAAGATTTCAGATTAATCTACATCTTAAACTTGGTTGACTTGAAGTGTGTTTTATATGGGCCGCAATTTGCACTTTAACTTGAGAGATTCCTTGATGTTTGACTCCTTTATTCAGCAGCACATTTATTTCTTATTTGACCCAACAATAGCCGTATGACCATTAGCAAGATTAGGCCTGGCCCACAAAAGCACATGAAATCAAAAGGTTACAAGGGCTTTACATGCTAAGTGGAGCTAAGTCAGTTGCTAACCCAACCTGAAGGACCTGGAGGGCATGAAGTAAAGAAAATAAAAGCAAGACGAGCTAAGCAAGTAGAAAGAAAATTAAAGAAAAGAGGTCCAGGCCTATTGATTCAAAGCCAACATGAAAAGAAGGACCTGGAGATATGTGAAGGAGCAAAGAAAAGAAGTAATTGATAGGGAGCGTATTCACGTGGAAGAGATACATGGGCTTGAGGTTTAAATAAACATTTGTTAATTGTTGGTGGGCCTCTCTATTTCTTATTGAAACACAAACACTCTTGGGCTAGTCTTTGGTTTCGGTTGGGCACAACTTGAAGTGTAGCGTGTGGCTTACAATCCTAGTTTCACTTGTATTAGGAATTTTCATAGAGTCAAGCAGCTTCTCTTTGAAGTGCGTGTATCTTTATGTGATATAAATAGAGAGCAAAACAGAAAAAATAGGGGGGCGTCGCATAGAAGAATTTGCTTTTGGGAGTCTTTCTGAAGAGGAGGATTTGAGGACAAAGGCGAGAGCTTCATGTTGATCAACCAATTCAGATGACAAACATAAGTTTTATTTGTTTTCTTTTCAATTTTATTATGAACTAAATTTTATTTTCTAGAGCATTGATGTAGTCTAGCAATGAACACACAATTTATTTTCTGAGTTATTTTATTTTTAATATTTCCATGATCGAGTGTTTAATTCTTATTCTTAATGCTTACTATTCTTTTTTTTTTTTTATGAATTATTGTTTGATCAATTGAATTACAATGAGACCGAGAGGTAATTTGTTATTTTAGTTCTAGAATTAAACACCATTAGTTGAGCAAAAGTAGAGATGCTTTACCACGATTAGTGTGATTTTTTCAGAAAGTTCAAAGTACGTAATGAGTCTCCAATTAATTAAATTCGCATAGAGATATGGAATTGTTAGTTGAAGATATTTTTGATATTATTCGAGAGAAGATATTGAATACTTAAGGAATTTTTAATCATTAACGGGAGATTATTAGAATTTAATAATTAGGAAGAATAAATTGTGTGGGATTTGTTAGGTGAAATCAACCGCTCTAGATCCATTCTTATCATATTTTTACACTTTTAGATTTTTACGCTTTGTTAATTTTTTATTCGTAGATTTATTTTTTATTAAATAGTTTAATTTAATTCAGATAGTAGAACGTTCCATTTATTTTCGATTTTTCAAATAGTAATTAATTTAGTGAATTTCGGTATTCAATAACATAGTTAATCCCTGTGGGTTCGACATTCGTTTTCTAAAAACACTTTACTACTTGTTACGATTCTGTGCACTTGCAGATTATTTTACGCGAACAAGTTTTTGGCGGTATTAACTAATTTGTTATTGATATTGGTACTAGCTAGATATTTACTACTTTGGATTTTATTTTATTTATTAAAAAAAAAATTTAAATTAGGTGCATCTGAGTTTGTTTTCTTTCTTTTCAGGAATTAGAAGTGCATGCCCCGATCTAAACTATTAGAGCATACACTCTTTGATCCTAAAATTGAAAGAACCTTACGCCAGCTCAAGAAAGAAAAGAAGAAAGTGGCCAACATATCTCTATCTAATATGGCCGATCAAGAGCAAAAGGCGTTAAGAGATTATGCTATGCCTTCGGTAAATGGAGCTACATCGAGCATAAGGAGGCCAGCCATACAAGCCAATAATTTTGAGATCAAGCCGGCCATGATTTAGATGATACAACAGACTGTCCAGTTCGGGGGGCTATCACAAGAGGATCCTAATGTCCATATTGCAAATTTCTTGGAAATTTGTGATACTTTTAAACATAACGGAGTGACAGGTGATGTGATTCAACTAAGGCTTTTTCCCTTCTCACTTAGGGATAATGCAAAAGTTTGGTTGAATTCTTTGCCACCTGGCCTCATTACTACATGGGAGGAGTTGGCACAAAAATTCTAAGCAAAATATTTCCCTCCCGCAAAGACAGCAAAGCTAAGGAATGATATCACCACGTTCATCCAATTTAAGGGTGAATCGTTATATGAAGCATGGGAGAGGTACAAAGATTTATTGCGAAGGTGTCCTCATCATGACCTTCCAGCATGGCTTCAAGTGCAAACATTCTACAATGGTCTAGGAGCTACAAACAGGTCTATGGTTGATGCAGTAGCTGGTGGAGCTTTAATGAGTAAAACTCATGAGGCAGCCTATGAACTTCTGGAAGAATTGGCATCCAACAACTATCAATGGCCTACAGAAAGAGCAATGCCAAGAAAGACAGCTGGAGTTTTAGAACTTGATTCTATTACCTCATTGGCAACACAAATGGAAACTTTGTCTTAACAACTAGGTAAAATGAATGTTAATGCTATTCAAACTAATGTTGTTTGTGATCATTGTGCAGGAAATCATTCTAGTGTCGACTGCCAAGTGGGAAATCCTTTTGCCCAATCAAGTTATGGAAAATCAAATTACGTGTCAAATTTTCAACATCAAAATAATCCATACTTGAACACGTATAATCTTGGATGGAGGAATCACCCTAACTTCTCATGGAGCAATAACCAAGGGCAGGCTAAACCACCTAAACAATTTCCATAGCAAGAGAAGAAGCCGACACTTGAGGACATGTTCATGTAGTACTTGTAGAAGACAGATGTGGCGATCCAAAACAACTCAGCTTTAATCCGTAATCTTGAGGTGCAGATCGGTCAGCTTTCAAGCATGCTCACAGAGAGGACTGCAGGAACTTTGCCAAGTAACATTGTCACCAATCCAAAAGAACATGTAAAGGCAATATCATTGAGAAGTGGACGAACATATGAGGAGCCAAAAGTAACAAATGCCAAACAAGATGAAGCTATGGACAATGAGGAGTCAAAGATGAAGGAAGCCGAGTCGGAGATGAAAGAAGTGGAGCAAGCTGAGAAGACTAAGGAGAATGAAAGAGCTTCAAAATCCAAAAAATCTAGGGAAGTTACTTTTGAGACTTATTCTCCTTCAATTTATGATCCACAAATTCCTTTTCCACAAAGATTAAAAAAAAAAATGTGGATGATCAGTTTTCAAAATTTCTAAGTATATTTAAGCAATTGCATATTAATATTCTTCTCATTGAAGCTTTCGAACAAATGCCTAAATATGCTAAATTTTTGAAGGATATTATATCAAAGAAGGGAAAATTGGAGGAACATGAAACAGTAATGCTGACAGAGGAGAGTAGTGCAATCCTACAAAAGAAGCTGCCGCCTAAGCTGAAAGATCCGGGGAGTTTCACTATCCCTTGCACTATAGGAAAATATTATTTTGATAGAGCTTTATGTGATTTAGGGGCAAGTATTAATCTAATGCCTCTCTCTGTTTTTAGGAAATTGGGTCTTGGAGAAGTAAAGCTGACCACTATCTCTTTACAATTGGCTGATAGATCTATTAAATATCCAAGAGGAGTCATTGAGGACGTATTGGTAAAAGTTGACAAGTTCATCTTCCCGACTGACTTCATTGTCCTTGATATGGATGAGGACGAGGAGATCCCTTTGATATTGGGTCGACCTTTCCTTGCGACGGGGAGAACCTTAATTGATGTCCAGCAAGGAAAACTTGTTTTGAGGGTCGGAGAGGATGAGGTCACTTTTGATGTATTTAAGCTTATGAAATTTCCTTCCGAGACACATTCTTGTTTTCAAATAAGTGACCGAGACGTGATCATGGCTGATAAGACTCATACAATTGATTTTCTAAAGTTACCATTTGAGGTATGTCTTACTCGCTTTACACTTGTTAAATTCAATGATGAAGAGGTTAAAGAGTGTGAAAGATATTTGGAGGCTACACCACTCTTTCCTCCTTCAATGCAACCAAAAGTGGAAGACTTAAAATCATGTCAGCTAGCATCTCCACCAGAGGAACCACCTAAACTTGAGCTCAAACCGCTTCCATCAAATTTAAGGTACGCTTTCTTAGGCCAAGACTCTACTTTTCCAGTTATTATTAATAGTTCTTTGAGTGATGTAGAGGAGGAAAAGTTGCTGAGAATCTTGCGGGAACACAAAAAGGCTTTAGGTTGGACCATCTCTGACATCAAAGGAATTAGTCCTTCAATTTGCACACACAAGATTTTAATGGAGGATAAATATAAGCCGATTGTCCAACCCCAAAGAAGATTGAACCCATCAATGCAAGAAGTGATGCATAAAGAAGTGCTGAAGCTATTAGATGCGGGAATTATTTATCCTATCTTGAACAATGCATGGGTAAGTCCAGTACAAGTCGTTTGAAAGAAAGGTGGAATAACCGTGATAAAAATTGATAATAATGAACTTATACCAACAAGGACGGTCACAGAATGGCGAATATGCATAGATTACAAAAGACTTAATGATGCAACTTGGAAAGATCATTTTCCTTTACCTTTTATTGATCAAATGCTAGAAAGACTTGTAGGGCATGCTTACTACTGATTTCTGGATGGATACTCTAATTATAATCAAATAGCCATCGCACCTGAAGATCAAGAGAAGACCACTTTTACTTGTCCATATGGAACATTTGCATATAGGTGGATGCCTTTTGGCCTTTGCAATGCGCCAGACACATTTCAAAGATGCATGATGTCCATCTTCTCGGATATGGTGGAAAATTTTTTAGAAGTCTTCATGGATGACTTCTCTGTCTTTGTATATTCTTTTGATAATTGTTTGTCTAACTTATCTTCAGTTTTGCAGAGATGTGAGGAGACAAATTTAGTATTGAACTGGGAAAAATGCCACTTCATGGTAGAGGAGGGGATAGTGCTGGGCAATTTCCTTTAAGGGAATTGAAGTTGACAAAGCAAAAATAGAGGTGATCAAAAAACTCCCACAACCAGCCAATGTGAAGAGCGTGAGAAGTTTCTTGGGACACGCCGGATTCTATCGACGGTTTATTAAGGATTTTTCCCAAATTACTAAACCTCTTTGCAAGTTAATGATTAAAGACACTCGATTTGAATTTTCTGATGAATGCTTGCATGCTTTTGAAACACTGAAAAAGAAACTAATTTCAGCACCTATAATTGTGTCACCTGATTGGAATTTACTGTTTGAATTAATGTGTGATGCCAGTGATTATGCTATAGGGGCTGTTTTAAGGCAGAGAAAAGATAAACATTTTCATGTTATTTATTATGCAAGTAGGACCTTAACAGAAACTCAACTAAATTATGCCACTACTGAAAAAGAATTATTAGCAGTTGTTTTTGCTTTTGACAAATTTCGTTCTTACTTGATAGGTTCGAAGGTGATTGTCTACACCGATCACTCTGCTTTGAAGTACTTGCTTGCAAAGAAGGATGCTAAACCAAGATTGCTTCGATGGATTTTGCTTCTACAAGAATTCGATTTGATGGTTAAGGACAAGAAGGGTATTGAAAATTTGGTGGCAGATCACTTATCTCGGATGGAGCTTCAAGGTACGGATGATGAGCGACAATTTCAAATAAAAGAAGCATTTTCGGATGAGCATTTGATTGCTATACAAGTTGTTCCATGGTACGCCGACATATTCAACTACTTGGTGTCGCGAATTCTACCTTCCAGGATGACATATCAACAAAAGAAGAAGTTCTTCTCCGACTTGAAATATTATTCTTGGGAAGAACCTTTTTTATACCGGTACTGTGTGGACCAGTTAATCAGAAGATGTGTGCCTGAGGAGGAGATAGAGAACATACTCAGACATTGTCATTCATTGGAAGTTGGCAGCCACTTTGGTGGAGCAAAAACAGTGGCAAAAATTTTACAATTTGGGTTTTATTAGCCATCTATTTTTAAAGATGCAATTAAATTTGTTAATTTGTGTGATCATTGTCAAGAGGTGGAAATATTTCTAGGAAACATGCGATGCCTTTAAACAATATTTTAGTTATTGAATTATTTGATGTTTGGGGTATAGATTTCATGGGTCCTTATACTCTAACAAATTTATTTTGGTGGCTGTAGATTATGTCTCCAAATGGGTGGAAGCAGTCGCCTTGCTAACTAATGATGCGAGAGTCGTAGTAAATTTTCTACGAAAGAATATCTTCTCCCGATTCGGCACTCCAAGGGCAATAATCAATGATGGCGGAAAGCATTTTTGCAATCGCCAATTTGAAGCACTACTGACTAAGTATGGAGTTACACATCACGTGGAGACACCATACCATCCTCAAACGAGCGAACAAGTCGAGGTATCTAATCAAGAGCTGAAGCGTATATTGGAAAAGATCGTGAATATCTCTCATACAGGCTGGGCGAGAAAGTTAGATGATGCTTTATGGACCTACAGAACAGCATTCAAAACACCGATCGAGATGTCGCCATACCGGCTCGTTTATGGAAAAGCATGCCATCTACTGGTGGAGCTAGAACACAGAGCCTATTAGGCAACAAGGATATTGAACTTTGATATACAAGCAGCTGGCCAGAAGAGAATATTGCAAATCAATGAGATGGATGAGTTCCACAATGATGCTTATGAGAATGCTCAAATTTACAAAGATAAAACTAAGAGATGGCATGATAAGCATATCCTAAGTAGGGAATTCGAAGTCGGGCAAAAAGTTCTATTATTTAACTCAAGACTTAGACTCTTTCCAGGAAAGCTGTGCTCTCGGTGGTCAGGACTGTGTGTGGTAACCCAAGTTTTTCCCTATGGGCTGGTTGAAGTCCATCTTGAAAAAAAAGGGACATTTAAAGTAAATGGACAGAGATTAAAACCCTATATGTATGAAGACTTTAACTCAGAAAAATGCTCCATCAATCTCATCAGTAAAAAAGGAAGAGAGGACAACGTCTAGCTACAGCCGTTAAATAAAGCGCTTTTAGGAGGCAACCCAAGTTCTTTTATTTTATTTTATTTTATTTTTTTATGTTTGTGTTTTTTTTTACTTTTATTTTTTTTCTTTTACCTTATTGTTTTTCTTTCATTTTGTAGGAATAAAGAGACCAAAGAAATCTTCAATGGGTACACGACTGCACCTCAAGGAAAAATATTCAATTAAAAATCAGGGGAGCATCTCTTCTTCTTTCTCATTCTTTTATTTAGTTTTTCTTCCTTTTTCCCATTGAGGACAATGTGAAATTTAAGTTTGGGGGAAGGGAATTTATTTTATTTATTAAAAAAAATATTGCCTATGATAAGAATATGGTTGAAAATTCTTATAGTTTTTAGGAATCATTCTCATTGCTTAAGTCTAGTTGTTAATTCTTTACTTGATCTTGTTTAATTTGATATGATCATTAATCATTGTGCATACCTAGAGAAATTTTATGTGAATTTTGTAAATTAGGATGGTCTCTAATTATTCTAGAACTCGTTGAATTACTCTTATGGAGAAATCTTATACAGAATATTACTTGGGAAGTGATTTAGGCATTCTTTGAATTGATTGAGCCTTTCAAGCTTACCTCTTTATTATCTTTATCCCTAGTTACCCAATTGATCTATTCTTAAACTAGGTTGAAGAAAAGAGAATGATATATGAGTGTTAAAAAAAAAAAAAAAAAAAAGAAGAAGAAGAAGAAGAAAATTGTACAGAGTTCCATTTACTCCAATGTTTTGAGTTGCTTAGTAACTAGGGGTATTCATTACCAATGTTTACTCTTACGTCAAACCGTAACTTGAAATATGAGAATGCAAAAGCCCTTCAAGTTTGTGACTTGTTGAGTAACTGGGTGCATCCATCACAAATGCCTGCATTCACGTTAAAAGATAAGTGACGACTTGAAGTAAAAAAAAAAAATGATGAAGAGAGGTATTTTAAGAAATTCAAAGGACTGAGAAAAATTTATGTTTTAGAAGTGAGAGTGCTCTATTTGCTTAAACCTTATCTTTTCTTTATAGCACTCACCATAGCCATACATCACAAGCCTAATAAAGACCTATTGATCCTGGGTAATATTTTGTTTTATATTAGTGGGGAGTGATTTAAAAAGCAAGCTTTTGGAGTTTTTAGAGATCCGTACTTATTTACTTGTTTGCATAAAACTATCTGGGAAGCTAATGATGAAGTGAGAATGATAATGCGATGGAGTTGAGTTTTGAATTAACTTTTGGACTTGATTAATTTGGAATGATTCCTTTGAATTATAAGCTTTATGCAGATCTTTGAGGCAAGAAGAAAAATAATTTTTAATTTATGAAGCAGAGCTTGTTTTAGTTGTTCTTTTTTTTTTTTCTTTCTTTGCTCGAGGATTAGCAAATTTTAAGTTTGGGGGAATTTGATAAGTGTAATTTTTATATGATATTTATTATCCTCTTATTTATTAAAATTGTTAGTTTTTCTTTATTTCTTTTGATTTAATTTGATTTTTTATTTATAATTATCTATTCATTTGTGCTTTGAAGGAATGAGAAGATTTCAGATTAATCTACATCTTAAACTTGGTTGACTTGAAGAGTGTTTTATTTCAATAAGCCGCAATCTGCACTTCAACTTGGGAGATTCCTTGATGTTTGACTCCTTTATTCAGTAGCACATTTATTTCTTATGTGGCCCAACAATAGGTATGACCATTAGCAAGATTCGGCCTGGCCCACAAAAGCACATGAAATCAAAAGGTATCAAGGGCTTTACATGCTAAGTGGAACTAAGTCAGTTGCTAACCCAACCTAAAGGACCTGGAGGGCATGAAGTAAAGAAAATAAAAGCAAGACGAGCTAAGCAAGTATAAAGAAAATTAAAGAAAAGAGGTCCAGGCCTATTGATTCAAAGCCAACATGAAAAGAAGGACTTGGAGATATGTGAAGGAGCAAAGAAAAGAAGTAATTGATAGGGAGCTTATTCACGTGGAAGTGATACATGGGCTTGAGGTTTAAATAAAAATTTGTTATTGTTGGTGGGCCTCTCTATTTCTTATTGAAACACATACACTCTTGGGGTAGTCTTTGGTTTCGGTTGGGCACAACTTGAAGTGTAACATGTGGCTTGCAATCCTAGTTTCACTTGTATTAGGAATTTTCATAGAGTCATGCGGCTTCTCTTTGAAGTACGTGTATCTTTGTGTGATATAAATAGAAAGCAAAACAGAAAAAATAGGGAGGCGCCGCATAGAAGAATTTGCTTTTGGGAGTCTTTCTAAAGAGGAGGATCTGAAGACAAAGGCGAGAGCTTCATGTTGATCAACCAATTCAGATGAAAAACATAAGTTTTATTTGTTTTCTTTTCAATTTTATTATGAACTAAATTTTATTTTCTAGAGCATTGATGTAGTCTAGCAATGAATACACAATTTATTTTCTAAGTTATTTTATTTTTAATATTTCCATGATTGAGTGTTTAATTCTTATTCTTAATGCTTACTATTTTTTTTTTTTTTTTTTACGAATTATTGTTTGATCAATTGAATTACAATGAGACCGAGAGGTAATTTGTTATTTTAGTTCTAGAATTAAACACCATTAGTTGAGCGAAAGTAGAGATGCTTTACTGCGATTAGTGTGATATTTTTAGAAAGTTCAAAGTATGTAATGAGTCTCCAATTAATTAAATTCGCATAGAGATATGGAATTGTTAGTTGAAGATATTTTTGATATTATTCGAGAGAAGATATTGAATACTTAAGGAATTTTTAATAATCAATGGGAGATTATTAGAATTTAATAATTAGGAAGAATAAATTGTGTGGGATTTGTTACGTGAAATAAACCGCTTTAGATCCATTCTTATCATATTTTTACACCTTTATATTTTTACGCTTTGTTAATTTTTTATTTGTAGATTTATTTTTTATTAAATAATTTAATTTAATTCAAATAGTAGAACATTCCATTTATTTTCGATTTTCCAAATAGTAATTAATTTAGTGAATTTTGGTATTCAATAACATAGTTAATCCCTGTGGGTTCGACATTCATTTTCTAAAAACACTTCACTACTTGTTACGATTCTGTGCGCTTGCAGATTATTTTACGTGAACACCTTTTTCAAAAGGAAAGCCCTAGAGGCCAATGTAAATTTTTGGGTTTTTGAAAGCCAATGTCCAAAGATTATGGTTTTACCAAAAGCTCTAAAGGCTAAACTCTCATCGATCCTCGGTGGAGTCGCCAGTTTGTCGACACCCGGCCTCGATCGAAACGGGGACGAAAAACTACCACTGTTGTTGCGAGCCTTTGTTTGACCACTTGCCATGGCGACAGCTCCATCATGCGTAGGGCCTCATTAGAGGGCCCCTCTTGAAATATGGTGTGTGCTATGTGCGTCGCGTGGAGCTTCAAGTGCTCTCTCTCTTGATGGAGGAAGGTAGGTCTACCCTTTGGCATTATGGCAGGAATCTGGACCAAATTTTAAGGGATTATCAAAGGTTAGTGGAGTCACCACCAATCATTGGGTTTTTCTAAGGTGTGATTGGTCACCTGTTTCTAGTTGATTTTATTACCGATCCTAGGTTAAGAAAAATGACATTTTTCCTAATCTAATGTGGATGGCAAAAAATCTTAATTTTTAGGTCTGGAAGTTTGGTTACGTGTGGGGAAGGTGTTAGGCAACCCACAATGCCTGTCCAAGGACAGTCCTTTGTTTTGATAAAATCTTAATTTTCAAAAATTGGCAATAAAAACATGATTTTGGCATTGGCTATCAGGGCTTTGCATGCATAGGGGCTTTGAGGTTTGGCTTTTAAATGGGTGTAGTCCCAATCTTTGCTTTTCTAAGGCGTTCGAGCAAAGTGCTAGATTTCTACAGTGAAAATTTGGTGACAAGTCACCTTAGTTTCGCGGCAGAAATTAGTCATTACTTGCCTTAGGTGGAATGGATTGTAACAATCACACCAGAAGGGGGCAGGGGGCAAGCATGTATATATATACATACATCATGCACAATGCAAGCACATAGAGCAGGAAAGTAAATGCCTACATTCCTAGAGCATGACCCAAAGTATAGGTGTAGGATAGTAAACAGGGGTCGCCATACTCTAAAGATGAGGAAGAATAGTACATGACATGATATACCTAATACAATCCATCTAGGTTAGAAAGGGAGGAGGAAGGAAGAGGTTTAAAAGTGTACATAACCAAAGGGGAGAAGCTAAACTCCTAAACCTACGAACTACAACCACTTAGCTTAATCACATGCTCGTGTCTGCGTCCCTTTTGCTTGTGCTTAGGAAACCGTGCCCTAGCTCCATGCGTCCTCGCTCCACATGTGTACATGCAATGGTAAAGACATGAAACCAGTAGACAAGCAATGGAAGTAAAAGATGCAAAGAGTATATGCAAAGGCATAAAACAGATGAATGTGATAGACATGGCAAGCTTAGCTGGAATGCAAGCAAACAAGTGAAAAAGCAAACAAGCAAGAAAATGAACAAAAGGTGGTGTTCGCAAGGGACAATTGTAGGTTTGGATCGATGTCCACAACTTCATTGTGTTGAAGCATGGACAACACATTAGCAAGCAAGACTCATGCATGGACATGTAAGCAAGCGTGTAAAGATGTATATAAAGCCAACGAGTGGCATAAACAAGCATGGCAAGCATATCATCACACGGAGTGCAAAGGGGGAAGGTATGCACTAAGCAACCGGCATCATAGCGATGCCTCCCAAGTGGTTACACCCAAACAAGGCCTCATGGCATTGGGTGTAACCACATAACCACAAACCCGCTAAAGGTGTCAAGCGTGGCAAAGCCTAGAACAAGAGAGGCTAACACAAGCATAAAGCATAAAGCATAGAAACAAGAAAGCATAGACATGCAAAGTGGGTGATCCAAACCCTATGATATGGGCCAAGTTGTATGAAAGATGATGAAGACCATAGGGTCTAGATCAGGTCCGAACCAATAGGCCAAAACACAAGAAAGAAAGATAAAGCGACAAAAGGGCTACAATAGCACATGGCATGACAAACATAGCCTAGGTCTAGGCATGCAAACATGGCATAGAGCGCACAAGCACATGGAAAATAACATGAAACATGTAGAGAGCATAAATCTAAACACACAAGCATGTGGAAGCATAGATATAGGCATATAGGCATAGAAACATGCATGTAAACATATAGAAATTTAGCGCATAGACACGGAAGGACATGAATCCAACCATACAAGTATGTGAAGACTCGGATATAGGCCTAGGAGCATAGAACGTGCATACAAGCATGTAGATCTAAGCAAGACATATCCATAAACATGATATCAAACATGTGAGCATGTAACCCTAACATCAACATAGAGTAAAAAGAGGAACAAAACATAGAAAAACATGACATAAAATCTTAAGAATGTAGATCTAAACATATGAACATGTGGGAACATAGATCTAAGCACGAAACATGGCATAAGACATAAAAAGTAAGGAGTTTTAAGCTAGAAGCACAAACAAAGCAAGAAACATGCTAAAGAAAACAATAAATCATGTTATGAGCTGAATAAAACTATTTTTGGAAAATAAAGGCCACAAAAACCCTAGGGCATACGTACGCATGCACCAGACCTCTTTTTGTCAATCGCGTTTGAGGTATGCGCATCGTGGTCACTCTAAATATTGTATCCGACATGCTCCATGTCCCCAGGGTAGCGCATGCTGACTACCCTGGTTGTGAGCATCTTAAGACTATGTCTAAAGACAAGCTTATATCTGCTTTTTGTAAGCATTCCTCTGATTGGGGTGATCATCAATTCACTCTTTGTATGGCCTTTGCTAAAGGTCCTAGGTTCATTAACATGGTTATGACTTCTGTTTTGCATCCTTTATCTCATTATAACTCTATTACGAAGCCCCGTGCTCGATTTTTGCTTTCTCTATTAGAGCATCTTACTATAGATTTTCCCTCTCATTTTATTCTTTCATGCATAGATGTATATAGAGAAACAGCGACCCGTGATAAGCTCATCTTCCCTTGGGCTATCACGAGGATTTTACACCATTTTTCTGTCTCTTTTCCCATTTCCGACCACTTCCATGTCATGTATGTCATAGACGCCGCTACCATTAAACAGAGCGAGGCACAGCTATGTTCGAGGTGGTCCAGGACGGCGATTCCTCCAGCTCTTACAGCTCCATCCACATCTGCTCCCACTTGTTCTACAAGCGATGTGACTCTCAAGGATATCATGGCATAGCTTGTGCGCGTGGATGCTCACCTCAACACTCTCAATGATGAGTCGTGTCATGTGAGGGTTAGTATATAAGATTTTTGTTAGGGGGAGTGTTCATATTTAGAGGGATGTAGTGAGGATTTTATTTATCTTTTTCTTTCTTTCTATTTTAGATACATTGTTCATGTACCTTAGATCTTGTCATCATATTGTGATAGCAAACCTTGTACTTGTTGATATATATATATATATATATATATATTTGAGGTTGTTATTACAGTTCTTTCACCTATCTTTACATGTGTTTTTTTTTTCCTCTTTTTATGCACATGCTTCTTATATATTTTATGCAATCTTTAATTTCTATTTCACATTAAGATGCCTTGATGAGTTTTGTTTAAAGTATTTCAGAAATACAAGTTGTCAAAATCTTCTTGCCATAAACTCTCTTCTTGAAAAGTTTTTCAAGAGTTTGTGTTAGGATAGATTTTATTGTATTCAACAAGTGAATATGAGTTGAGTGATTTATGACTTCTCTCATATATTCATTTGTTTGTTGTGGTTTTGTCACGGATTGCCAAAGGGGGAGATTGTTAGGACATATGTGATTCAATGTTAGGAACATATGTCACTATTTTTTTTTTTTGTAATTGGCTAATCTTTTGACAAAACGCACTTTACTTGTAATTGGGTAGATCTAGGGTGTGTTTAATGCTTTAAGAAACAAGGTTTCAAGTTCGTGTTAAAGCCATGCAAGTATGTTCAAGAATTAAGTGAAGAAGTGATGGACTTTATAGCTTGACAACTAGCTCGACAGCTAGTATCTATCGAGGTTTAAAAGAGCTGTTTCAGCATGAGGCTCGACAGCTGCTCGACAGATAGGGTATCTGTCGAGATTTATGAAGTTTTGATTTTCATCCAATCCGTGAATGAATGTTTAGGCTTTCTTCTCTCACAACCCTAAACATATATAAGGTTTTTTTTTAGGGCTGTAAAAGGTGATGCACAGTTGCACAAGAGCATAATTCCACAAGTGTGAAGAAAAGTGTGATCAGAAACCTAGTTTGCCCTAGTTCTTCTTTCTCTTGAAGAAGCTGCTGTGTTTGTACACTATAGGGTTTTGTGACCAAGCAATTTCATGATCTTCACTGTGTGATGAACAGAAGAACTTTGCAGCCAACATTCTTCTCTAGTTGGTGATCGAGTCGAGTACTAGGATCTGCGTAATTGGTTAGTCATGTACTGGGAGCTGTGCATTGAAAAGGAGAGATTGTTACTATAGAACAAGTCCAATTGGGTATTAGGGTAAGGGTTGAACTGTAGGTTGGTATAAGGTACTGGGATTCCTTTACTTGTAACCGCTTATTTTGATAATAGTGGATTTTCGGGAATGGTGACCTTAAAATTACCCGGTAGGGATTTTGCCGTGTAGGTTTTCCCCATTCGTAAATAAATCACCGTGTTAATTTATTTTCTACTGCACACTTAGTTTAATAGGTGATTTTTTTATGCTACCACGCATCTTGCATGTTAATTTGATTAATTAATAAACTTGGCTAATTAATCAATTAATATATCAAAAGGGGTCAATACATTCTTGGCCTATCACTATAGAGTACATGAGTGCCAAGGTTCCAATGGTACTTATTGATAGTGGATTCGAATTAAATGTATGCCTTTTTATGACCGCTCTCACCATTGGGCTAGATGTGGAGACAATCATCCACTCTCCTTTGACTTTTAGGGCATATGACAATACTTCGAGGAAGGTTATGGGAACTTTCAAAACTCCTTCTAAGATTGGTCTGTTGGAAACAATTATGGAATTTTACGTGATGGACATCACTCCTAATTACAACCTTCTCTTAGGAAGGGCATGGCTTCATCCCATTGGGGCTATCCCTTCTACTCTACCCTAAAAAATGAAGATCCTATTGAAAGGAGGAATTGCTGTAGTGCTTGGTGATGGTGAGACCCTAGCTCCTGTCTATGAACTTGAGGAGGGAGGAAGTGAGCTTCAAGAGAGTGGCTTTAAGTTTGTGAACATGGTTAACTATGGATTGAAGGATGAAAAGTATACTACGGATTTGCTCCCACATTGTAGCCATGAGGTGATTGCGATGATGAAAAATGTAGGGTACATGCCTGGTATGGGTCTTGGAAAGGAAGGAAGAGGGGTGGCTGAATTCCTCGACATCAAGACTCAACTGGTAGAAAAAGGTTTAGGATTATTTGAAGGTTGAAATAGAATTGAAAGAACCTCAGGTTTAGGCTGGAGGGGACTTCCTTTTCTATGGCTTTCCCGAGTTTTAGGTGGACAAGGACAAAAAAGTGAATCCCGGCTGGGAGATATTCTTCAATGAGAAGCTCATTTTCAAGGAGAAACCTACTATGGTGATTGAGGAAGTTCAAGAAGAGGTCAATTGGGTGGACTACATGGATGCTGAAGCAATGGGAGCTATGCTGAAAGAGGAGGTGGACGTGCTCGCCATCACCATCGAGGAGCTAAGTGATCCTTTTGCCTTCATCGTGCCTACTGTTGGGCAACTTAATAATTGGACTTGGGTTAGGTTTTCTAAGAATATGGGAAATGAATTTTGTAATGCGAGTTTAGATGTACTTTTCAACATTTTCAATAAGATGAATTTTGATTTGGCTCACTTTGATGTGTCCCATAATATTGAAATTCTGCACTTAAATGATTCTAATGAATTTGAAAATGAAATTAATAAGCAATTGGAAAAGAAATTTGAACCTATGGAACCAACTTTTGAAACTCTTAATTTGGGCAATGATGAGAATCCACGCTTAATTAGAATTGGCTTAACCCTAAATGAAAAAGAAAGAGAAGATTTCAAAGAGCTTCTCACAGGATTCCAAGAAGTATTCATATGGTCTTATAAAGATATGCCTGGCATTGATCCTGAGATAGCCAACCACCATATTGATACTCATACTCACATGATACTCATCAAACAAAAGCTGAGGTGTATGAGAACCGAATGGCTCCTCAAGATCAAAGAAGAAGTCACAAAACAGTTGAAGGTAGGATTTAGCGAACCTGTGCACGAAGCCGATTGGATAGCCAATGTTATGCTTGTACCCAAGAAAGATGGAAAGGTAAGGATGTGTTTGGACTTTAGAGACCTAAACTGTTAGGATCTAAGACTTTAGGAACTAATGTATTAGAACTTCAATTTGTATATGTTGGCAAACCATGATTAAAACATTTGGTCTAGGTTTAGACTTGCTTAAAGTTTGTTTTAAATTAAGTTTAGAATCGAGTAATTGCAAGGAATTTCTACTTAATTTTTGCAAGGCTCGATCGATCGAAAGTCATAGATCAGCAAAAATTAGCAAACGTAAAAAGGCCATCACTTATTCGTTTGAAGCCCAATTCGCAATCCATTTTTTCTAGTATTTAAAGGACATTATAAGCTAACCCTAGGTAAGGTTTTCAAGGCTTTTCAGAGAGAGATTTGAGTACAGGTTGTGCCTCTTTTGTAGATCTAGGGTTTTGTACCCAAAAGCTCTCTAAGGTCTTTTAATGGTTGTGTGTTGAATCTTTTGTGAGATCTAGAAGTTTTTACCTTCATACACACACTTAGGGTTATCAAGATCAAGATTCATGTCAAGAACTTGGTGATCTCTTCAGTTACTGCATAAAGAACTTTAAAGAAGATCTGAGACCTTTTAGTGGAGTCTCAAAGTCATAA
This sequence comes from Quercus glauca, assembly GCA_023736055.1. Classification (NCBI taxonomy): domain Eukaryota; kingdom Viridiplantae; phylum Streptophyta; class Magnoliopsida; order Fagales; family Fagaceae; genus Quercus; species Quercus glauca. The sequence goes on along the minus strand of CM043315.1, from coordinate 10,148,002 downwards.
GTAGGAGAACTTACGGTTGCTACAGATCAAGGAAAGAGGTAGTTCGTGGACTCAGAGCTATCATGGGGTCGTGGTAGTAAGTTTTCTACTCGAGGTAGCAATAGGATGTTAGTGGTCTAAGATCTATTGTACAAACTTCAATTCTTTCATAGTGGATTTGCTTCTTACCTTAAGGATAGCTAGGTTAAATCCTCCCTAGGTTTTTTATAAGTTTGGTTTCCCTGGGTCATCTTATCATTTTGTTATTTATTTTTCTGCTGCTGTACATGATATGATATTATTGTTTTAACCTAGATCTGAATAATGAACCTAAGTATTCACTTGGTTAATTAATTAGGTTAAACATTCTAGTTTACAGGGGTCTAAAAACGTACATAAACAAGGCTTACCCCAAGCATCATTTTGTTAGTGGATAATACCACAGGCAGTGGTTTGATGTCTTTCATGGATGTATTTTTGGGATATAACCAAATCAAGATGGCTCCTAAGGACATAACTAAGACTATCTTCACCACAGAATGGGGAATCTATTGTTACACTATGATGTCATTTGAGCTAAAAAATGCGGGTGCAACTTACTGAAGAATGGCTATAGCTTTGTTACATGACATGATGCACAATGAGGTAGAAGTATATATTGATGACATGATCGTGAAGTTCGAAGATAGAGAAGGCCACATAGTTAATTTGAGGAAATTCTTTAAAAGGATCAAGGAGTATAGATTGAGATTGAATACATAGAAACGTACTTTTGGAGTAATCGCAGGAAAATTATTAGGCTTTTTGGTGACTGATAGAGGGATAGAAGTTGACCCATCAAAGATCAAAGCCATATTAGATATGCCTCCACCCAAGGTGAAAAGGAGATAAGAGGATTTTTAGGATGGTTACAGTAAATCAGCTAATTCATTGCCAAACTCACCTCCAAGCTTTTAAGGAAGAATGAACCCTATGCATGGAATGATGAGTGTTTGAAGGCGTTTGAGCTCATTAAAGAATATCTTCTCTATCCACCTGTATTGGTACTGCTGAAGTATGGAAAACCATTACTAATCTACCTCTCTATCATAGAAGATGCAATTAGGAGTATGCTTGCACAAGAGGATGGTGATAAGAATGAGAAAGCCGTATATTACATGAGCAAGAGGTTCCATGATTATAAGACTAGATACATACCCATAGAAAAGCCATGCTTTGCTCTTGTATGGGCCATACATAAATTGAGGCACATCATCCTACCTTTTGAAGTATGGATAGTAGCCAGAATGGACCCTTTGAAGTATCTGTTTGAGAAGCTCGCCTTAAGTTGAAGGTTGTCGAGATGGTTGATCCTATTGACAGAATTCGATTTGAAGTATGTGGCAAGAAAAACTATCAAAGGTAGCGCAGTGTTAGATTTTTGTGCTGAGAACCCCATTAAAAGAGAGGACGGTAAAAAGGATTTTCCAGATGAGGATATTTTGACATCGAACTAGGGGCATGGAAGATGTATTTTGATGGAGCTGTGAACCAATATGGAAATGGGATAAGAGTACTCTTGATCACCCTCGATGGATCCCATGTACCTTTGGCCGTCAAGTTGAACTTCAAGGCAACCAAAAATATGGTAAAATATTTGGCTTGTATTGCCAGAATGAAGGCTCTTCAAGAGTTAGGGGTAAATGAGGTAGAAGTCTTTGGAGATTCAACTTTAGTCATAGCCCAAGCACAAAAATTGTGGAAGGTAAAGGAATAACACTTGAAACCTTATCAATAATATTTAGAGGATTTAACCAAAACCTTTGACAAGATTGAATACACTATCATCCCAAGGGCTCAGAATTTGTTTACGGATGCCTTAACTACCTTAGCCTCTGTAGACACCGCATTTTTTACCCCTTATGACTTGGGCCCCCCTTCCCTAATGATGCTCAAACTCTAAGGCCTAAAGCCAGCTTAGAGCCCAATCAGATATCAAATTGACTTAAGGAGTGTTAAAATGAAAAATATCACATTTTAAATGCACAAAAATCTATTTTTGAAAATAAATGACCGAAGTGGCCCTCAGCCCACGTACGTACGTGGGCCAAAGCATGCGTACGCAAGCACATTCCTACGTACGTAGCTAGGGTTTCAAAAGCAGGGAAATTGAAGTTTTCTGCAATAATGACTGAGATTTGGAATGAATCCCACATCATATGGGAGCCATTCCAAACCCCATTTTTCCACTATAAAATGCCTTAGGTTTATGCATGTTTTCTTAGGTTAGTTTTATAGTTCTTTTTATTTTATGAGCATGTTTGTTTGTTAGAATTAGGTTTTTTTTTCATGCTCTGTTTTTTGCTTCGTGCTTCTAGGTTAGGGTTCTTGAACAAGTCCCACATACGTAAGTCATGAGCATGCATACGCAGATTAAATCCTGCATATGCAGGCCTTTGGCCGCGTACGCAGGTACTTGCCCAGAAACCTTAATCCAGATTTCTCATGTTGTTTGGTTTGTTTGTTTCATATGTTTTACCTTTGTTTAAGCCTTCTTCACATGTTTATACATACTTGAGCCTCTGATTTGCATGCTTGTCTTTAACATGCTTAGACTAGGGTTTTTACATTTGATGCCATGAACGTGCATTCATATGCCTATTCATGATGCTATAGGTGCTGTGTTACTAAAAGGTAAGTGAAGGTAAGCCATGCATAGGTATGAATATGCATTTGATGGTGTATACAGACCTGGATAGGGAAGAGATGCTTGGCCAAATCAACTTGGATAGACTCCGAAAGTATAGTATTTGAAAAAGAAAAAAAAAGCCTGCTAGATTGAAAACTCGAAATGGTAGCCTAGGCAAAAATTAAGGCAAAAGAATCCCACTAGGTTGAAAACCCAAAATGGCAATCTAGGCAAAGGGTAGGAGAAAAGTGCAGAAAAGTAAAATTGCTTCCGTAGGGGATTTAGAACATTCGAATCCTTTATTGAATTCAAAAAGAAAAGACGTGAGAATCATAAAGTGCAGAAAAGTAAAATTTGGGGCATATGAAGGTAGCTAGTCAATCTTCTTCCTTTTGTTGGACTTTTGGTAATATTTCTCTTCCATACGAATCAACCTTATATCAATAGTTAACAAAGTCTTGTAACTTGAGGTGGGATGGAGAAACTGAGGGAAATGAATATCCTTAGCCACCATCCTCTTCAACCAAGTCTTATGGATCCTGCTCAAGACCCTCTTAGTGAAGACCGAGATGTGAAAAATGACATCATCATTAGGAACTCCTTGACGGTCACCAAATTGCCTTGCAATGTGGCCTGGGGAGTAGTAAGAGCAACAATAAAGCCCAATCAAAGGAACATAGTTTTCTTTGAAGACATGATTGACCATTCCTGTAATACGCCACCATTCCACCACCCATTGGACACCCAAGGGGGAAAGACGTTTCAGGAACTTAGTGAATTCAACAGGGTCCATCTCTTTGTTTGTAAGCTTACAGTCACGATAATGCTTTGGTTGATATTGACTTAGAGGGACATAAGGAGGCTGAAACAATCAAAGCCTTTCATATAGCCATATAAGGAGCCTCGATGGGTTGAAAACTAAAAGGCGATCCACGCAAAAATTAGAGGAATCCCGCTAGGTTGAGAACCTAGGCAAAAGTTAGGGATCATACCTAAAAGAGGAGAGGGCTCCCTACAAAGAAAGTTGATTCCCCTTTGTGAACAGCATCCAAACCATTGAGAGCCTCAACCAGGATCATGCCTACGAGACTTCCCCTTTCTAGATTAATGACCACTGAAAGCATCCTTTGATCTACACGAAATGTCTTATGCACCAAGAAGTACCTTGCAAGAAGGCATTGAGATAGTGAGAGCACTGTGCCCCATCTAAGGGAACATTTTGCTTAGAAAAGTACGTGAAAACCATGCAGATGTTTAGCCTGCTAAGCATACACCACCTTTGAGCCATAGTAAGAGGAATCCTAAAGAGCTACTAAGCCATGTCAGAGAAATATTTATCAATAGTGGGGGAGAATGAGAGTACTAACATCGGGTTCACCTATGATTGCATTGAATTCTTCAAGAGTAAGGCATGTTTCCACACCATTGAATTGGAAGACATGTTGAGTTGGGATCCAAAATTTAGCAACAGTATGAAGAAAAGGTTCATCCACTTTGATTTGGTGGTAGGGAATGATGCAAGAGTGACCAAGAGGGTTAAGAGCATCCTTGAAACTTGGGGCAAGCTTCTTAATCCATGTTGAAACCACTAAAGGAGTGAATTATGCAATTGGGAAGCCTTGAGAGGTGTTTTCTAAGCTTAGAACATGTTTTGTAAGGGTTCGAAGGCCCTCAACGGCTATTTTATACTTAAAAGAGATGGCTAGGGTTTCCTAGCTCACGACATGTGTAAACAGGGTCAAGGCTGCGTACGCATGGTCAACACCTGCGTAAGCGGGCCCGTGTACATGCACGCAATGAGGAAGGCAGAATCGAATTCATTTTCCTATTTTGAGTGTGATTCGTCCATCAAGGCTCCTTCCTATGATTCCCGTAACCAAAAGGACTACTCAAGCTCAGATTTCAAGCATCAAGGACTAAGGAAAATAAAATTGTATGAAAACAATTACAATTATCCCCATGAGTTGTAAATTATGTACATGTCCAAAATAAAAGAAGAAATGTAAAAGATGTTTTTAAAATACAATCCAATGTCTCAAATAAAATTCAGAATACAGAAATACATGCTAAATAAAAAAGAAAAAGAGATAAAAGTGGAAATATGTTGTGTGTCTGTGTTTGTTTGTTTGTCCTTCTACAAGATTATCACTGGTGGCGCCTCTTCCTCCGTTGATAACTAGGAGTGGTCTCAAAGCCACAATACCACCATCATCATCATCATCGACACTATCACCTAGGTAGGCAAACCTTTTAGGACCGTAGATCCGCCTAGAATACTCGGTCACCTCCAGTTTAAGGTTCTCAGCAAGCCCAACGAGCTCCTCATGCTCCCATACAGTGGGCTGAATTTGAAAATAAGGCAATGTTAGAACAAGTGTTGAGAAATACAAGAAATGAAAAGATAAGAAAGGGATGAAGGAGAACTCACTGCTCATGTACCCTTAGGGAAAGGGTAGCCCATGGCATTTGTGTTACGTCCCACGCTCTCGAGTAAAGTCCTTAGAACCATAAGCATAGACCAACTAGGGTAGATAGGGAGGGTCGATAGGACCACCAGCTGTAGGGTTAGCCTAATATAAGCACCATATTTGGATATCACTCTATGTAGAAATACAAGAAAAGAAGAATGAAGGGAAATGGAGAAGAAAAGATACATACCTCCTGAATGAGAACGGGCATGAGATGAGTCTTATTAAACTCATCTTACCCCATCTCATCCGTGAGATGCTCGGCATAGGGAATGTCAGCTCTCCATAAATGGTACTTGGGATCAATTATGGATAGTGGGGCAAGCATTAATTATGGAGGATCCAGCGAAACCCATTGTATGTCCTCACCCACCAATTGGCAGCATACCCTTTTCGCCAAGTAAAGAACCCTTATACCGGCACCCTCAAAAGGCTGGGTGATTTCAGAAGTGATGATTGTGGCAGCCTCCAAGTTTGGGTCTGCAACAGCAAGGGCACCTGCCTATGGACTCTAAATGACATGCGACAGCACGTAAGGTTAGATAAAGAATCCTAAGGGCATGCAAGAGAAAGTAACAAGTAAAAAAGAATGTTTAACTCACCTTCTCAGGAGAAGTCTATCAAAATATGTCCTAGTTGAGGAGAAGCTCCTTAGATCCACATCCACTCCACAAGCGATAAGATCGTGCTTCATGGCCTATCGTTGAAAAGAGATTACATTTTACAAGATGATAGTTTGCAAGATGACACTTTGTAGTTTGCAAAAAGAATGGGTATAGTTTGCAAGGTACGGATGTCGATACAGTTTGCAAGAGTGTGAAGCATAGTTTTTAAGCCTATATGACATATGAATAAACACAATTACAAGAATCGGAAACACATACAATGTAAGATGCTAGAAAGGATGAGAGAACTAACCTCAAGAAGCTTCTATGGCCCCACCAATTGATTTAGAGTCTCTTTGCTGAGTGTGTCCAAAGATGAGTATTGGTAAGCAAGACAAGCTTGGCCCAAGTTAGTCTCCTAAGCCTATTCAAAATCACGAAAGAGGGACAGCCACCATAGAGACACTGTTTGTCCCCCATTGGTGAAGAGATGGGCCCCCTGAATATACAACAAGAAGGCTCTAGCCATCCGAGCATAGTCATCATGAGTCACCCATGGGAAAGGCTTGTAATCTATCTCAATGTCATAGTAACAGATCATACCAATCGAGTACCTCTTCCCCAGCAACTTAATGCCTAGCTGCATGCCCAACGCATCCCTTAGGTTGATGAGCGTCCCATCACACCTAAGGCTAGTCATTCGGTGAAAGTCATAAGGAGTCACCATCATCTTCTGGTCAACTATATGGAAGGTATAGGTAGTATTTCACTACCTCTTAGCCAAGCACTGCACCAAAACGGCACTAGTAGAGGTCTCTAGTAGTAAATGGATGATAGGCTCAAAGCCCGCAGCATGTATGTGGCCTCTTATTTCCTCGATTAAGACCCGTACTATTTAGCAAAATGGTTGGTGCTGCCCTTACTTGAGAAGGCGAGCAAGGCCATCGAAAGATGAAAATAGAGCATTAAAAAGGCAGTTGGATGGGAAAATAAGTAAAAAGGGAGTTAAAACAGTTAAAATAAGGTTTCTAAGTGTTAGCGTGCACACGTGGGCCCCGCATCTGTGTACGCAAGGACGCTACACACGTACGTAAGTTGGATCATGTGTTTGTGTAAACTAAAGAATACGAATGGGTACACATAAAGAGATCTTGCATACACATGAGTCATGTATGTGTGCGCGTGGATACAAGTTACGTATGCAAGCCAATACCTGCATACATATGAGCACAGGTAGAGAAGTGTTCTTCGACATTTTCAGAAATATTTCAATCAAAACTCATCCTAAACATTTTCCTACCCCTCATAAAGTGTCAAGTTTTCATCTAAACCTATCCCACAACAAAACCCAAGCATTTACATATCCAAAAATAGATTAAAATGAAAGATCAAAGCAAACCTCGAAAATGAGAAAAATTTGAAAAACTTACCAATCCGATCCTTGCACTCTCCGAGAGATGGTCATGTGGCCTATAGGTCAATGAAGGGGACTCTTTTAGCCTCATAGCCCCGTTCCAATGAGTGAGGTTGAACATAAAAATCACGTAAGAGCTTTTCTTAGACTTGGGTGCCATGGAGATGAGAGAGTTTGAGGGAGGAAGAGAGTTTTGGATGAGAGAATTTGAGAGGAAAAGATCAGTTTGTGAGGAAGTGAGAGAGAGGCAGAAAGTATTTGTAGAGGGAAAAGATGGAAGTTGGAGAGTTAGAGAGAATGTGAAGAGATGAGGAAAATGAAGAGAAATAAGAAGAAAAAGAAAATAAAAGGTTGGTAACCGTTGGAAGAAAAAAAGATTTTGAAGAAGAGGGAAGGTCTAAAGGCTAAACTACGCGTAGTTTAGGCATTCCCACTAAACTATGAGTAGTTTAGTAAAAAAAGAAAAAGAAAATTCCAAATATCCCTATTGGGTTCCTAGAAGGTAGGAGGTGCAAAAGAAAATTCAAGAACACATCCAAATATGATAGAAATACCCTCAGTTGGGTAAAGGACATGAAGACTCTCAAAACATTCCCTAGTGGATTAAAAGCATCAGGAATATTCCTTAACGGAATAGAAATCCCTAAAGAAACTCCCTTGTGAGTTAAGATCATCAATCAAATCCCTAGTAAAGTATAGTATCATGGAAGGACTTCCTGCGGGTCTATGGCACAAGGACAACCCCCTCGAGAGTTGTGAAGAAAATTTCCTCATGGAGTTTATAAAACTTTCTTATGAGTAGAATCAGCACAAGTTCCCTAGTAAGTCATGAAAGAAAAGAAGATAACTTTCCCAGTAGGCTACATGCCCTTAAAGACTTCCTTGTAGGTCATAATCACCACCAAAACTCCCCAATGAGTTGTATTTTCCCTAGTAGACTACACACCATCAAAGACTTACATCAAAAACTCCCCATGGGTCCCCAATACACTCCTCAACAAGTCATTCTCCCAAGTGGATCTTTCACCAAGGACTTCCTCGTAATTTAGAACACTATGGCCACTTGTGCACATATCCTCCGGGAATTGAATATGTAGCCACAGACTTTATGCAAGCTAGAATTTGTACACATATCCTAAGGGAGTTGAATATGCAGGCACAACAGAAGATGTAGAGATAGAAATAAAACCAAGGTCACCCCAAGGCAAGAGCCTCACCAAAAAAGGTAGAGATAGAGATTGAAGACAAGAGGAGCAACCCACCTAGAGAAGTTTAAGGCAAGAGCCCCAGACTAACATCACATATATGTATCCTTTTAAGCTTGTAAGAGCAATTTGTTTGTTTGGTTGATGGTTGCGGCCATTGGCCATGTTTGTTTTTCTTTTTTGGTGACTCTAGGATAGTGAGTCACACCCTTTTTGATTGCAATTGAAGAAATAGGTTCTAGGATAGTGAACCCATCGTTGCTTGATTCCCGAGCAACAAAGGTGGAAATTTGGACATACAAATCCCACACAACTCTGTGAAGCTGCACCCCGCCCTATTTATCCGAGTTGTGTTTTGTGTGCGTGGGTAGGACCTAAGCCGTATGTCAAAAAAAAAAAATTGTCTCTTATTCTTTTGATTCTGTTAGTGGAGCTCCCAAATCAAAAGAAGGGCATCTGTAGACACTCCATTTTGTACCCCTTACGACTCGGGTCCTCGTTCCCCAATGATGGTAAAATTCTAAAGCCCAAGGCTAGTTTAGGGCCTGATCAGACTTAAATTGACTTTAGGAAGGTTTTTACAGAAAATATAACTCTTTTATGAGCTGAATAAAAATATTTTTGAACAATAAAGGCCACGAAAACCTTAGGGCATGCATATGTATACACGCATATGCGTATGCATGCTCCAGACCTGCATACGCATGTTTCATGCATGCGTACGCATACACGAGCATGTGTAGGCATGCTAGGGCTCCAGAAAATATGAAAAGACAAGTTTTCTACATTAAAATTGAGGTTTGGAATGAACCCCACTTCATTGGGGAGCCATTCCAAACCCCCATTTTCTCAATATAAAAAGCCATACACGGTACCTTTTCAAAACATACAAAAAATCCAAAGGGAAAACCTAAGATTCACTAGAAATAGTGAATCAAAGAGGGAATTTTTCACAAAACATCCTCAAGTCAATTTTCTTCTGATTGAGACATTTTTTAGTCTTGATCTTCGAGTTTTGATGTTTACTAATCGATTTTGTTTGATTGTGAACAGATTTGACTGAGGGGAATGGTCAAAATCAAGCTAAAGAGCTTTTTTTTTTTTTAGGTATAATTTCTAAACTTCCTTTTTCTTTTCTTTCCCTTTTCTTTTTTTAATCTCTCTATTTTCTTTGTTTTTCTTGTTTATTTATGTTATAATATGCTTGCTTAGCTTAGGTTTTCTTTGTTTTATCATTTAAAGCTTGTTAGGTTGTTAGATTTATCGTTTTAAGTTTCTGCTATATTTTTGTTCTTGCTGATCCTAGGTTAGGGTTCTTGGTGCATATGCGTATGCATGCTTCCTACATGCATACGCATACTCGAAGGATGCACATGCATACAGATGGGCTATATGCGCAAACCCTATGTATGTCTACGTGTACTCAAGCCCAAAAACCCTAATTCGACCTTTTATGCATCTATTTCTTTATTTCTTTTGTGTAATATGTCTCTGTTCTAGCTTATATTCACATGTTTATTTCTCTATTTCCTTGTTTACTCTCTGATTGTCCTTCACATGTTAAAGTAGGGTTTCCTTTCAATTAAATCTTTAATGTGACGTGAACATGCATATGATATGATCATGCATTGATGCATAGGTGCTTTGATGCACTAAGGTAAGTGAGGTAAGTCATGCATTCACATGAACATGCATTTGGTTGTGGATATGATGAATATGGTAACATTGGATGTGTAACCTAGGTTTGTCTTGGATATGATAACATGATTTCTTGATCTCCACATGCTTATGTTTCTGCCTTTGTGATGTATGCTTGTTTGTTTGCTACTTTGGATGAAATATGAGATGAAATGTCTTGATTAGAATATGCTAGGGTTTATGATGTGATGATATGCATGATAGATGTATGCTAGGCTCGATGTGAGTTGCCATGAAAGATGTATGTTAAGGTTTTTGGGATGATTGATGTCATGTTAATTGTCAGATGAATGTTAGTGTGTGTGTGTGTGTGTGTGTGTGTGTGTGTGTGTGTGTGTGTGTGAGTTTAAGATGCAATATTGAACATGCTTTTAATGAGATTAAGACGTGAGACACAATGAATGAAAGCTGACCCATGGGTTCGGTGGGGTTGGGTGCCTAACGCCTTCCCATCCCCATACCTAAACTCCAAACCCATACTCTGATAGTAAGATTAGTTCTTCCATGTAAGGGCGCTATATATATGGTTCCTAGACTTAAACTAGGTAGCAACTCCATTCCTTTTCTCCACCCTGGTCCACTCAGCTAAGACGTACTCCCCTCCAAACGTGTTGCACCCACACCAGCCTTCCCTTGGTTAAGTCTTAGACCAAGTGAAAGGTGCCCCAACAAAGCCCAAGTCGTGGAATCCACATTGGTGCATGACAGCTCTAAATCTATTCATTTATCTTTCTAGTCTCACATTCCCCCCAAATTTCTCTGTAGCACTAGTAATCTCATTGATGTCTACTATACATAGCTAAGGCAAGTTGTTAGATCGGCCAAGAGATTCTAAGATTGTCCAAGTTTCCTCCCTTTTACTAGTTTTGGGGTGCCTTTGAAAATCAGTTAGTCTCCGCACGTCTCCATTTCTTTCACGTGAACATGTTCTAAGGTTAACTTTCGATGTTGGCTTCCACAACAGTGCCAATCCACCACTAGCTCCTATAGTCAGTGCATTTTGTAACCCTTACAACTCGAGCCCCTTCTTCCTTAATGCTGCTGGAATTCTAAAGCCCAAGGTTGGTTTAGGGCTTGATCAGATTGATTTGACTTGAGGAAAGTGTTTTTGGAAAAATATAACTTTTTTTTTGAGCTAAATAAATTCATTTTTGGAAAATTAAGGCCAAGAAACCCTAAGGCATGTGTACGCATACACACGTATGTACACGCATGTCCCAAAGCTACGTGTGTATGTCTAATGTATGCGTACGCATACATGGGCCTACGCACGTATGTTAGGGTTCCAAAAACTATGAAAGACAAGTATTTCAGCATAAGGTGAGGTTTAGAATGAATCCCACATCGTCTGGGAGCCATTCCAAACCCCATTTTCTCAATATGAAAAGCCATACATGGCACCTTTTCAAAACACACAGAAAATCCTAAGGGAAAGCATAAGATTCACTAGAAATAGTGAATCAAAGAGGGATTTTTTCACAAAACATCCTCAAGTCAATATTTTTTTTATTGAGGCTATTTCTGGCCTTGATCTTGGAGTTTTAAGATTAATAATCACTTCCTTATTTGGTTGTGAACATATTTGACTGAGGGGAATGGTCAAAATCAGGCCAAGGAGCTTTGTGTTTTGAGGTATAAAGCTTTTTTTTTCTTTTTCTTTTTCTTTTTTTCTTTTTTCTCTTTTCTCCTTTTCTTTTTTTTGAATTCTTGTTTTCCTAGTTTCTTTTGTTTGTTTATGTTATAGCATGTTTGTTTAGTTTAGGTTTATATAGTGTTTCTATCGTTAAGCATACTAGGTTGTTAGATTTAATAGTTCTAGTTTTGCTTTGTTCTGCTGTTCGTGTGTTTTTGGATTATGGTTTAGGGTGAGTATGCATACGCATGTCTTCTGTATACGCACTCATGCTCAAAGTTTATGTATGCATACAAATGAGCTACACACGCATACTCATGCCTAGAAAACCTTAATTTAGTTTTGTTTTCTTTTCTTTTGTTTTCTTTCACAAGTTAGCCTCTATTTAATTCCTTTTGTTCTGCCTTTAAGTCTCTGTTCCTATGCTTGTTTGTTTGGTTGGTTTTCACATGCTAGATTAGGGTTCCTTTAATGTTTCTCTTTGCTTTGCCATGAGCATGCATTAATATGTCCATGCATTGATGCATAGGTGCTGTGGTGCAGTAAGGTAAGGCATGCATTCGTTTGAACATGCAGTTGTTTAGAGATTTTTTTTTTTAATTTGCCTTGATGAACATGAATGTATTGGATATGATAACATGTTTTTTTGATCTTAATATGCCTATGTTTCTGTCTTGGATATGATATATGTTTGCTTGCTTGCTTGCTGCCATGTCTATGTTCTACCTTGGCCATGATATGATGCCATATCTGATGAGATGTTTGATAAGAGCATGCTAGGGTTTGAGATGTGATAAGATTACATGATAGATGTATGCTAGTGTATGCGTAAGTTTAGAATGACAATATTGAATATGCCTTTAATGAGAATAAGATGTAAGAGACAATGAGTGGAAGCCAACCCACGGACTAGGCGGTCTTGGGTACCTAACACCTTACCAAGCCGAACCTAAACTCCAAACCCATGCTCTAGTAGTAAGATCAATCCTTCCACGAAAGGGCATTATATTTATGGTTCCTAGACCTAATCTAGGTGGCGACTCCATTTTTCTCCACCACGGTCCACTCGGCCGAGGCGTACTCCCCCCTTTGGTTGCGCCGAGCCATCACTAGAGATAGCAATGCCTTGAGTATAGCCTAAATCCTGTTTCATTCCATTTATAATATCACTGTGAAGTTTTGTCTTCATTAAGAAGACGAAACTGGGATCTTTTGCCCTCAAAACGTTTTTGAGAGCTTGAATTGTCGTTGGTTTCCAAGCCCCCAATAGTTCCAACTTAAAGCACTCATTGGACTTGGCGCTGCTGCTAAGTAGCTACCGCCGATCCAAAATTTTTTGCCATAAGTTTTCCCAACATCATATTCTCCACTTCCAATTTTTGTTCCTTGTCCCTCTCCAATTTTTCCTACACATTCACCTTAAACTTTCGCTTCGACCCCAAGGACGACATACTATTCTCCATTGTATCTATAGGCTGTGGGGCAGGAGCTAACGGTTTCCAAGTGTTCTATTTAACTCCAAGGTGTGTCGGGTTTGCATGCAGATTATGTGTCTTATCCGGTCCAAAACTACCCCACCACCCTTCTTCACCAAACCACTATGATCTGACTTATCATTTACACTATCACCACCTGTACCGAATGGATAAGCAAGTGCCTCAGTAACCAGTGAATTTGTTTCGTTATGAATGATTTCATGGAGGAGTTAAATACTATTTAATAGTCTTGGGATGATTTAAGAATAATATTATAACATAAAGTCTAATCATGAGTTGACAAGAGGCCAAATCCCATTGAAATAAGTGTTTTTGTTTCCTCTTTGATCCTAATTCAAATCACATTTTTAAAGCCTTCGTAGGCAAGCCCAATAACTTGTTCTCTTGAGTACTACATGCATAAAAGAGAATAGTTTGTTGAGAAAAACCTCAACTAGCAAATCTAGAAAAGTTCTATCCCTCCAACAAGTATTACACTAGTGAAGAGAGAAGAGTTCTCTCACCTCCAAGATGATTCACGGTTGGAATAAGAGAGGAAAATCATATTTTTTCCATATCCTCCAATAACTACCTGGCTATGCTTTTGATCTCAAGCAAGGGAGCCCATTCTCATGAGTCATGAGCATTTATTTGGTCATTGAGAAGAAGATCAAGGAAATTCAAAGGTTAAGGGTTGTTGGGATTTTGATTTTGAATTGAAGTTCATTGCCCCAAGGTAAGTTTTTCAAAGTAGATACACCAAAGGTATGGTTCTCTAAACTTGATTTGAAAATTCAAAGAAACATATGGTCTAGCATCATAGAAATAGATCTTGTTTATTTCCCGCTACTCATGATTTGGATAAGATGCAAGTAGTTTCCAGCAAGTATCTCTTGATTGACAAGGCTTACCGCCTTTTCGTCTTCCCCCCCCCCCCCCCCCCCCCTTACCTTTTCTAAATTTACATTATATGTACTTTATTTTAGTCCTACTTAATTAAAATCCTTTAGATTCTAAAAAAAGATATGTACTTTGTTTCGCGACTCATCTCACAACTTAGCCAACTCGTGAGATGACCTGCAAAATGCACTGACAGCTAGGATTTTAAGTGTGAGTTTCCTACCCTTCACCTGTACTATATATACCCTCATTACCCACAAAATTGTAAGGAGGCTATTTAGAAGAAAACCCTAGAAAGATTTCTACAAAACACCCACCTTGTTAGAAAGAGCTACTCATCCTCAAGAGAGAAATCCTTATAGTCTATTCTCCTTCCCTCTCCTATTGTTATACCTTGAGATGAGATTTGTACCCAAACACAAACCATACCTATTTAGAGCGTAGAGAGTGATTTGGAGCTTGGGAAGCATTCGGGATTTGCAAAATAAGCCGATAAGGCTAGGCGGATCCAATTGGGCGATATTGTGGGATCCAAGAAGCTAGTGAAGAAAAGACTCCGAGAAGTCCGTTGGTAGCTGGAGCTTAAAGGGCTTAAGTACTTTGGGTAGATTAGGCTTGGAGGTCCTTTTTGGGCGCCTTGTACTCCAACTTATTCACTAGTGGATCATTTTGAATTGGAAGGTCGCGAAAAGGTTTTTCGCCGAGTTCTTCAGTTTCCTCTTCAATAACATTTCTTGGTGTTATCTTGTGTTTGCATCTCTCTTCCCTTGCTCTTTAAGCTTTATATTTATTGTTGCTTGCTTGTGTTTATGGCTTAAAGAGTTGTTCCGATTTTTTTGCATAACATTTACTCATGTTCAATATTTATATAAGTTAGAGTAAAAGCAATTCAACCGTAAGTTTTTAAAATTGGGGGTCTAAACAAGCTATGGTGTTTTACACTATCTGAGCTTTCAATAAATTTTAGAGGATTTTTGTTTTTTGTTTTTTTTTCATTCCAAAACACAAAAAATAACTTCTTTGGAGACCTTATCACATGCTTTCTTTTGATTAACAAAAACCATATAAAGATCTTTACATAACTCTTTATATTTTTCCACAAGATGTCTAAAGAAGAAAATAGCTTTATAGTAGATTGTTCTAGCTAAAATCAAATTGATTCTCCCATGTTGTTGTGTCATGTCTTAACCTATGTTTATCATGCTTTTTCCCAAAGTTTCATTGTGTGCCTCAAACTTTTAATTATACAGTAATTTTTATAGTTTTGAATATTTATCTTGTTTTTGTAAATAAACATTAGGGCAAATTACAACTTACCCACCTGTGGTTTGATCAAAATTTAAGTTGTCTACCTGTGGTTGAAATTTGACACTTATACTCATTTGAGGTTTGATCAAAATTTAAGTTGCCTACTTTTGGTTTGAAATCTCATGATGCAAGTGTTTCGCTGGATATATATATATATATATATATTATCTTATTTAATTTTGTATATTTATGTTTTTTGTGTTTTTGGAGGAGAGTGCATAAAAGTAGAGCAAAATTACATATTTAACCCTATTTTTAACAGATGTAGGTTATGAAACTCTAACTAAGCTAACTTTAGGTGGGTAAAATGTTAAATTTCAAATGACAGGTAGGCAACCTAAATTTCAGCCTATCCATAAATAAGTTGTAATTTGCCCTAAACATTAAAGTACTTATGCTTTACTCATTAAGCATTTTGTAAACGCTTAAGATCTTTTTAAAAAACTTTCTCAACATAGCATACACTAACATCACTCATACACTTAAAAACTTTAAAGGGGATTTCATTTAATCCCACTTCTTCCTCATTTTGATCCTCCTTAATACATCCTTTATCTTGATGGCCAATTAGGTGGTAAATTATTTTAAGATTTCAACGTTGTGATCACTACAAAAAACTCGTCCTGCGCCAGTGTTTTTTCCTAGCGCTTTTCAAAACTGCCGCTGTAAAAGACCTATAGTAGCGCTTTTAGAAACTGTTGGTATAGGTTGACCTGTTACGGCAGTTTAAAGCCAGCACTTTTTAAACTGTTGCTATAGGTCTCCTATAGCAGCGATTTTTGAAACTGCTAGTATAGGTTGACCTATTATAGTGTTTTAAAACTGCCACTATAAGGTTAAATTTTTTTTTTTTTAATTTTAAATTTTAAATTTTTTTAATTTAAAATTTTTTTTTTTGGTAAACAGCCTATTCTATCAGTTTTAAAACAGCCGATATAGACTTCTTTAATTGGAATACCTATCTCGGCGGTTTTAAAACCGCTGCTTTAGAGTTCTTCATAAATAAACCTATTCTGGTGGTTTTAAAACCGTCGCTATAGGTTTCAAATTAATACAATTATTTCCAATTAATTATTATATTTTTTTAAATAATTATTGTTACATGAATATTTTTTATATTTTTTGTATTTTAAATGACCTATTACAGCAGTTTTAAACCGCTGCTATAGGTTTGCTCATATTGATGACCTATTACAACGCTTTTA
This sequence comes from Quercus glauca, assembly GCA_023736055.1. Classification (NCBI taxonomy): domain Eukaryota; kingdom Viridiplantae; phylum Streptophyta; class Magnoliopsida; order Fagales; family Fagaceae; genus Quercus; species Quercus glauca. Next base: position 10,131,444 of record CM043315.1, on the reverse strand, counting down.
AAAGTGTTGTAATAGGGTTTACTCTTTTTCTTCAGTAAATGATCTATTACAGCTCTTTTTAAAGCGCTGCATTAGGGTTTACTCTTTTTCTTCTATAAATGATCTATTACAGCGCTTTTAAAAGTGCTATAATAGGGTTTAAAAAAAATTGTCTAATTGGTCTAGTAATTATAGAGAATATATTGTTCTTAAAAAATTTTTCCAATTGGTTTAGTAGTTGCAGAGAATATATTGTTTCTCAAATTCATTTTTTATTGTAAAATGTGTTCTCAATTGTAGCTCTTAAAGTTTTGGATTATTCATGTCTTTAAACACTTCATTAATTCGATTGAAATTTTTTTACTCGCATTGGTAGATAATTTGGCAAATATTGAAAATGAAAATTTTAAAGATTTCACTATGGAAGATGAATTTAATTCCATGAAATATTTAATTTTATGGATTTCACTATGAAAAATACTAATTTCTTTGAGTGTGTGTCTAGATCCATGTGTTTGTGTATCTGTATGGAAGTTTGATAGGTTCTAAAGACTTAGGATTTTATGTATTTAGAACTCTAATATGTAATGTTGGCAAACCATGATCAAAACAGGTTGTTTAGTCTTGTTTAGGCTTGCTCAAAGTTGTGTAATTCATGTAAATCTAAATTTTTTTAAATTAAAAACTTATTTGTATCTGCCTTAGATACAGATCTAATTTTTTTTTAACATGGCAAATTTTGAAATAAAGAAAAAGATCATGAATGGTTGTGTTTATTGTGTTTGTTTTATTCAATATATGTAGCATAAATTTACTTCATGAATCAAACCCTCTTTTCAAGCAATCTTTTTCATACTTTTTGAACATATAAAAACAGATCTGATATTTTTTTTAAACCAAAAGACTTTTTTTTATTAAATAAAAACATATCTGAATTTTCTCTCTAAAAACCACCTTCTTTTTACACAACAAAAACAGATCTGGTTTTTTTATAAACCAAATTCAATTTTTTTTATTTACTCACAACAACATATCTAAATTTTTTAACAAAGGAAAGGATACGTTCATAAGTAAATTTGTGTGATTTAGTTTATTTCACATGTGCAACATATCATTCATCTCAAGCATAAGAAAGGGGTACATTGGTCACATGAGTCTAAAAGACCAGACTTTGTTTGGGCAAAATGGGTGCTTAACACCTTCCCATTCTGCAACCTAGCCTTCGAATTTAGTTTCTTTGGATAGGCAGACCTAGGTCTTATCTTTGCTTTTATTTTGGGTAGATTGTAACTAAGACAAAAAGACATGTACTTATTTGGTAGTTTGTAACTAGGACCTAAAACAATGAAATTTTCAATTTTTCAAACATGTATTTTTTAATCAATGAAAGGAAACAATTCAGTCATGTATTTTTTTATATTTCCTTTTTCTTTTTCTTTTTTGGTATAAAAAATAAGTGGCGACTCCACACCAGTTACCCAAAAAGAGAGGTGCCCTTAAAAGCACTCAAAAATATCTCTCTTTTTTTTAGAGGCAATTTTTCGGCTTCTCACAATGGCGACTCCACTGGGGATGTCGAGGGCTAAGTTTCGTGCTAGACTCAAGTGACCAAATATGTACCCTTGTTTTTTGCATAGTCTTGCATGATATTGTTGTTTGTTTGTTTATTTATGTATGTTTGTTGAGATGTTGTATGATATTTTGTTGTATGATATGTTGTTGTTTATATTGTTTGTTAAAAGCTTTCCTAAACTATCATAGGGTGTGCCATCCAAACAACATGTATGCACCATTTTCAACAACTTGTGGTGGTAGTAACCATGGATCACCGGTCTTCATTAGATTCGGGTACCCAGTGGTGAACTCACCAACTCATAACCTAAAGTCACTAGATCATTTTCTGTTACCTGTAAAGGACAAACCATGCGATTTGGACCAACGCAATATTCATTACATTACAAGTTGGGAGGTGTAACGTCCTAGCTATAGAAAACAATGAAACAACAAACCCACCCTACAATGTAATGACTTAGAACCTACTCTTAGGCCAGTCCTGGATAAAATTGCATTGCATGTTGTGTGTGTTTGTTTGGTTGAATGATTGATGTGGATGGGGAGAATTTGGTCAAGATATGAAGGAAGGCTGCAAAGAGAACCTTAGCCTAACATTCTATCCTATAGCTCCAGTTCCAAGCTCATCACTCCCATTAAAGTACTGAAGCCCTTAAGCATAGAAGAAACTCCGCAGCTGCAACATCACAATCCCATCTTCGACCTATAGGACAGTTCAAGCCGCACTATGGCAGAAGGAGGGGGAACATCTAAATACTGAGGAACCCATGAACACTCAAGAGCTACTCAACACCATGGTAGCCAATCAAATCTAGCTGAGAGAGGACATGAACCGTATGGTGCAATTGTTTTAGAATTTGAAAAGTAACCAAGAGGAGGACAAGACTGATCATAATCGACCAACCATAAAGAATGAGAAGAAGATCAACAAGAGAATGAACAAAATGGAGGAGATGATTAGAAGGGCTCGTAAGGTAAGCATAGTTGTCAAAGACATGAAAATGCTCAGCCCCAAGCTAAAAGTGCACGGTTGAATCAAACCCTTAAACAAAGTTTTAGATCAAGATAGGATTAAAAAAGCATGGTCGAACCAAATCCTAGAAAGAGTTTTGGATAAAAGATAGGATTAAATGAGCATGGTCGAATCGAACCCTAGAATATGCTTTGGTATGATCATGAATGATATGCATTAGGTAGTAAGGTTAAGCATACTTACCTATTTGTTTGCGTTTCCATTTAATCTGGACTTAATTCCTGATCACGAATTCTTGCTTCAAGTTATGCCTCGAGCACCGAGATCCAGTGGAGATTGAAGGAAGACTCCCATTTATGCTCCTTCTAGAGAAGACTTGTCAAGTAGCGACAAGGGCACTATTTTAGCCAGTTGACGAGTTGCCTGTACTCTTCAGAGACATTATGACAAAGGTGGAGATGTTATCACTCCTAAGGGGCATTAGCATTGGGGCATGCACCCGGAGCAAAGGCTCAACAGAGATGGCTAGTACGTCTTCGTAGTCACATAATGCTTTTAGAGTTGGCCCTTTACGGGTGGTTCATTTGAAGGATGATAGAGATCCAGATGATGATCTTAAGGATGATCTCACATATGATCTGTAGGCAGATCTATAGGCTGATGATGCAGTTGGACCAGACCCTGGAGCTTTTAGGCTTCATTTTTACCGGTCGAGATACCCACAAAGACAGGCTCAAGCAGAGGTCTATACTGACAAGGTGGATTACAGCATTGAGGATACCCACATATAGGTACTTTTCTTATGCTTTATCATCTTGTACATTCATATATATATATATATATATATATATATATGTATGCTAAAAAATAGCTTCCCATCACTCTTTGGATATATGAACTTTCGGGGAGGAGTTTTGGATGAGGTGGATGGTCCACATTCTGCAGATAATTGTGGGACAAAGAGACTATGGACATAATGGGGGAGTCACCACCTAGTTTTGCAATGGCCTAGGAACTATATATATAGCATCTTCTCGAGGAAGGACCTTTTGATCTTACTACCAGACATATGGGTTTGGAGTTAAGGTGTTAGGCACCCAAAACCGCCCAATCCTAAGGTTGGCTTCCCTATTAAAGGCATACTCAACACCTATATCTAACTCTCACACACACTAACATACATCTAACAATCAACATGGCATCAAACATCCCTAGCCATACTTTTATCATGCTTATCAACCATAGTCTAACATTCATCTAGTCATGCATCACGTCACAAACCCTAACATTTATCTAGCTTGGCATCTCACATCATTTCATCATATCTTATCTAAGGCAGAAACATATGAATCATTAAATCAAGGATAGAAACATTGCCAATCAAAACATGTCATCATCCAAGGCATCAACATCATAATTATCATCAAATCTAAGCAAGATCATATCACAAATGCAAGTACATTATGAATGCATGACTTTCCTTTACTTACCTTACAGTAACTCAGCACCTGTGGCATTATGCATGAGCATGTGAATGCATGTTCATAGTATCAAAACTATAATACCCTAATTCTAACATATGAGAGTAAACAAGCAATTAAACTTGTGAAACAGAAGCTTTGAAAGCAAATAAAAAAAATAGGAAAAAAAGGCTATACAGAAGCATATGTGTGAAAGCAGGAGCAAAAATAAATAAATAAAAATTAGAGTTTCTAGGCAAGTTCATGAGCATGCATGAACAAGCCTACGTGCGTAGGCAAGATTATGCGGACGCAGGTTTCTGTGCAAAAACCCTAGAAACACAGCAGATTCAATAAAGCCTCAAAACAAAAAAAATCTAACATCCTAACATGCTTTTAAAACATACAACTACATAAACCTAAGCTAGATAAACATATTAAAACATGAAACTAAGGCAAATAGAAAGATTAAAACGTAGAAAAGAAAAGAAGAGGAAGAAGAAATGTTTAGACTAATACCTCAAAGAAAAGCTCTTCTAGATTGATTTTTGACTGTTCCCGTCTGTCAAATTTATTCACAACTAACAAAAAGAGTGATTAGTAATCTTAAACTCAAAGATCAAGGCCAGAAAAGGCCCTAATCAAAAGAAAATTGACTTGAGGATGTTTTGTGAAAAACTCCCTCTTTGATTCACTATTTCTAGTGAATCTTAGTGTTTTCCTATTGGATTTTTGTGTGTTTTGAAAATATACTATGTAAGGCTACTTATAGTGTGAAAATAGGGGTTTGGAACAACTCTTAGACGATGTGGGATTCATTTGAAACCTTAACATTAATGCAAAAAACTTTCCTTATATGGTTTCTAAAATTTGCTATGCGTGCACAAGATCGGGCTTGCGTACGCATGCAGAAAGCTGCATGCGTAGGTTAATTCTTGCGTGCGCATAGCGAGGCTTTCCTTGGCCTTATTTTTTTCAAAAAATATATTTATTCACTCATTAAGAGTTATATTTTCATTTTAACATATCTCAAGTCAAGTTAACATCTGATTGGGCCTTAAAGCAACTTTGGGTCTTAAAATTCAATATCATTAGGGAACGGGGGCCCGAGTCGTAAGGGCTACAAAATGCAGTGTCTACAAATGCCCCTCTTTTGATTCATGAGCTTCACTAACAGAATTAAAAGAATAAGAGACAAAACATTTTGTTTTGACATACAACTTGGGCCTAACCCACGCATACGACACACATCACGCATACATCGGGTGGGGCATAACCTCGAAGAGCTACGTGAGATTCGTATGTCCAAATTTCCACCTTTGTTGCTCGAGAAACAAGCAACGATGGGTTCACTATGCTAGAATCTGTTTGGCCTATTACAAGCAAAAGGTTAGTGACTCACTATCCTAGAGTCACTAAAAAGAAAAATAAAGGTGCTCTTACGAGCTCAAACAAACAAACATGGGTGCTCTTATGAGCTTAAAATGATATATATCTAGGGTGTCCATCTGGGGCTTTAGCCTCAAACTTCTTTGAGTGGTACTTGTATTCCATCTCTATCTCTACCTTCTCTGGTGAGGCTCTTGCCTCAGGGTGACCTTGGTCCCTATCTCTATCTCTATCTCTTCTACCGTGCCTGCCTGTTCAATTCCCATAGGATATGTGCGCGAAATATTTTTGATGTGCCTACATGTTTAACTCCCGAAGGATATGTGCACTAGTTCTATGTTGTATGGGATTTGTGCTTGCATATTCAATTCTCAAAAGATATATGCACAAGTTTTGCATTCTTCATTTCTGACTTGTACAGGGTTTTGTGCCTGCATGTTCAATTCCTAGAGGATATGTGCACGAATTTTGTATTGTATGAGATTTGTGCCTACATATTCAATTCTCGTAGGATATGTGCACGATTTCTGGGTGGTATAGGGCTTGTGCCTACATATTCAACTCTTGTAAGGTATGTGCACAATTTCTATATTCTGACTTGCTGGAGGACTCACTAGGGAGTACAATTCTATGGAGAAATGTTTAGGTGATGATTCTGACGTACCATGAAGTCTTGATGGTGTACGACCCACCGAGGAGGGGGTAGCTTACTGGGGATTTTTGGATGGTGTGTTGTTCACTAGGGAACTTCATTCCACTGGGAATAGTTATCTTCTTCTTTCTCATGACTTGTTGAGGATTGATGCTGACTCCACCCTCGAGGGGGGTTTTACCAAACTCTACTAGGGAAATTTTGCTTCGTAACTCTTAAGGGTGCTACTTCTGTGCCTTGGACTTACAGGGAAGTCCATCTATGATACTAGATTTACTTGGGATTTAGTTAATGATCTAGACACATGGAGGAGTTTTCATGATATTTCTTGATCCACTGAGGGATGTTTTGATGGTTTCAATCCACTTGGGATATTTTCGATGGTTCTAATCCACTTGGGATTCTTTTTTAGGGTTTTTATGCTCCTTGCCTACTGAGGGCATTTCTGTCATTTTTGGGTGTATTTTTGAATTTTCCCTTTAGCTTCTAGCCTTTTGGGAACTATATGGGGATATTTGAATTTTTTTTTTTTGGCTAAACTACATGTAGTTTAGCAAGGAGGCCTAAACTACATGTAGTTTAGCCATCAGGTATATTCTTGCCTCTTCATATCTTTTTTTTTTCTCCAACGGTTACCAACCATTTCTTTTTTTTTTTTTCTTTTTTTCATTCTCTTCATCTTCCTCCATCTCTTCACATTCCCTAACTCCCTTTACAAAAACCTTTTGCCTCTCTCTTACTCCCTCACAATTTGACTCTCATCTTTTCCTTCAATCTCACTTCTCTCTCACACTCTCTCATCTCCTTCAATGGTACCCAAGTCCAAGAAGAGTTCTTACATCCTCTTCGTCGATGCTTTCCATCTTACCCACTAGAATGGAGCAGTAAGGCAAACAGCGGCTCCTCCCTTGACCTACAGATCATAGTAGCACCTTTCAAAGGGTGGAAGGGCCGGATTAGTAAGTTTTTCAAACTTTTCTCATTTTTTAACTTTTCCTTTGATCTTCCATTTTAATATTTTTTAGGCTTGTAAATGCATGGGTTTTGCTTTGCGATAGGTTTAGATGAAAACCTGACACTCTAGGAGGGGTAGAAACATATTTAGGTTGAATTTTGATTGAGAAAGTTTGAAAAATGTTGAAGAACAACCTTTTGTGTTCATTCCTGCGTATGTAGGTTTGGGCCGGCGAGTGCAGACTTGTTCTTGCATGCGTGTATCTGTTCTTCAGTTTATACGCATGTAGGTTCCACCCTACATGCATATGCAAAACTCTACATACGCAGGCCCTATCCTGCGTATGCATGGCGCTAGGCAAAAACCTTAGTTTGGGCATCTTAGTTCATTTTTCATCCGTTTTTAATATGTTTGCAATTTTAACATCATCCTTCATCATTTTTGGAATTAATTGTATGCCCCATGTCTTATTTCATCCTACAGTGCATCCAATATTATTTTCTAACCATTCCTTTCACCTATTCATGAATTTAATCCCATTCTTTTCTTGCAGGTTTTAGCCCTATATTCTAGTAGGGGTAATACTAGTTGGGTCTTGGTGTGGTGCTCCGTCCTGACCGAGGAGACTCAGGGCCATGTACTTCAGCTCCTTTAAGCATCATGTCCAAAATTATTTCTTACTTAATGTGATTCACTTAAAATAGTAGCTAGAGAACAAAATTTACGCCAACTTTATTTTAAGACTATGAACATAATTACAGGGACATTATATTTTGCATCCATAACCATATAGTATGGAACCCGAAAAACATACTATTCTAGGTGCAACGGCAACCTAATCCTGCAATTAATATTCCTCAGCATAGAGTGAATATCAACCACTATGATCAAGTGAGAATTATTCTCATTATTAATGCTATCATAGTAACTCTTACCAAAAAAAAAAATTTTGCCGCTCTTCCTTTGGCCTTTAAGTAATAATAGCAAGAACTCAGCATAGAGGATACTATTAGTCTAGTGTACACCATTGTCTAGAATCATGTGTAGCCACATTTCATCCCTTTAACAGGCTTATTTTTTAGTACCATGATAAAAACACCCTCCGCATGGAATGCAAAGCTCGAAGCTAAGACAAGGTGTTTGATCAAACCACTATGAACCAGGAAATTCAATCTTATAGTACCATGAAACATCCTCTGCATGGAACACAAGGCTCGAGGCCAAGATGAGATGTTTACCCCACACCACTATGAACCGACAATGGAGGCCATGAGATCCATCCCTTGTATCTCTCTCCCACTAGAAATTTTAAAACAAGAGGATTGTCTTGAAATCATTGTGATCTAATCACAATTTTAACCCTACACATCAAATGTGTGTAATTGTTTAAATTCAATGTGATGTAACTAAGTCACGTCACAATAGAGTATCGTACATTCGCGCAATCACAAAGAAGTTTAACCTTGTAATCCGTGAAGTAAATACCCTCCGCATGGAATGCAAGACTCGAAGTCAAGACAAGGTATCTATTCACATTGCAATAAACTTAACAAAAGGGTTATTTCAGCACTCCCACTCGTTATTTGTGTTTTTCTTTTAAAAAATTGTGATCCCATCACAATTTATAACCTTGCACTTGATAAAGACTCTTAATCTTATTAGAATCAATAACTAAAATGGAAGTCCAAAACTATTTAGAATTCCTTAAACACTAATGAATCAAAAATTGGTTATATAGAACTCTATCTTTAATTTATTAGATAAAGTATTCTAATCTCATTAGAAACTATATAATTTTTAATTAGAACTTTAATCTCATTAAAAACCTCTAATTAAAATAAATTAAGGACTTTTAATCATAAAACAATTTAAGATTAAGAGTTCTATTTAACTAATCTATATATATATATATATATATATATATAAAACCGAAGCTTTTGAAGCTCTCACAATTTTCCACATCATCACTATTTTCTTTTTCTTTTTATTTTTGATTCTTTTTATTTTAGGTTTTATATCTTATAACAATAATATTGAAAAACGTATACAAACTTGGAGGCCTATTTACGGGCTCCATAAAACTTGATGGACAAAAAAATATATTCTAAAATAAGCCCTAATTAATACCTAACCATTATAGGAACCAAATTTGACCTAAAAAAACATTAAAAGAGCCTAAAAACAAGGAAATAAATCACCTAGACCTAAAATAACGTTTTTTTGCATAAAAATATCAAAATCTCTTCTCTCCTTAAAACCCTAGCAATTACCATCTCAAAACCCTAAACTCAAAGCGTAGGTTTTGTCTTTTTTTATTTGCTTTCATATGTGCCTGAAATTTTCATTCTATTTTATTGTTTTATTATGTTTAGAATTGATTTTCTTATAAGTATTTGGGTTAATCTCTATATTTTGATAGTATTTTTATGGGTTTGGTTTTTGAGTTGAAATTCTAATAATTATTTTATATTGTATATGGCAGATAAAGCATCTCTATTTTTTGGAGAAAAATCAAAGCTGCAACCTATGTCTTCTAGCCCAAGGTGTGGAAGCATAAAACCTAACAAAAACTTGGTACTCTCTCTTCTCTGTTTGCAATCTCTACTACTTTTTATTTTTATTTTTTATTTTTAACTTTTGCATTGCTACAAGTGTTGTAGAGGATCCTAAAGAAGTATATGTGAAGCCCTAGAAAGCCTTGACATTTAATTATGTATTATGCAGTTATGATTACAATGCGATTCAAATCTTAGTGCTTAAGACCAGCAACAAAGCCTATTGATTGTCTGTGCATGGTTTGTATCAGTTTTATATAATTATTATTTGCAGTTGTGATATAGAAATTTGAGTTAGAGAACATGCAACCCTTTAATTTGAAGTTAGGAATTTGCTTTTGATAATCAAGTGTGCTATTCATAAATCACCATTGAATTTCCAATAAATTTATACAAATTCTGAAGCACAATTATTTCTTATGATAATCCCCCTTTGGTTCTTAAATCTTTTGGTATGTGGCTATAAATTTTCCACAAATTAAATTCATATACAAACTAAGGCACATTTATTTCTTATGATAATCCCCTTTTGGTTCTTAAAATTTTTGGTTTGTGGTTATATATCTTGACAAGTTCTAAAATTATCTTGAGCTTCTTCAGTTTATGAATCTTTGTTTTCATGGATGATTGATTTTTTTCCCCCTTCATAGGAAGGATTTTGCCTTGAATGTTGTTGGTGTAATGCTAGATGAACTACTTTGAATTTCTTCTTCAATAGGTATGATTTTATGTTGTACGGTTACAATGGCGATAGACATGGGATGAGTACCAGTAGTAAAGATGAGATAACTATAGATTTATCTCAAGATAACAATTGTGTTAAAGCAAAATTTTACATAGAAGTTAAAAGTAGTAATTAATATGCAAAAAGAGAATGAAGATCAAAACTGACATAATATCTTTCTGGTAAATTGCATATAGAATCTTAGTAATAACCAGATTCCACCTTGATGAGTTGTTTGGACATGAAATTTTTCTTTATATCATTTTGATGGTAATTTTATTCTCAAATAACATTTTGCGATGAATATTGTATATTTTATGTTTATTTTGATAAGTTATGATGTTTTTTCATTTTAAATTTTATTTTAAGCAAAGTGAAATATATTTCGTGCATCGCACGGGTTAGCGACTAGTATCTTTGATCTCATTAGCTCTTTTAGTTAGAACCATGTGTAATCACATCACACATTGCCTTACACCTTATACATTTGAAAACATTTAGAAAAAATTCAAAATTCCTTCAAATGCATTTTCGCGAGAATCTCGCGACTAAGCTTTTCCCGTGAAAATGGGTTAAGGCAAAATAGTGAAAACACAAAATTCAAACAAAAACTTTCGCTGCTGTCTTGCGGGTATCTTGCGACTAAGCGCTTCCCGCGAAAACGAGTTAAGCAAAAAATTGAAAACACAAAATTCAGACAGAAACTTTCGCTATTATTTCACGGGTATCTCACAAGTAAAGCTTAACCACAAAAATTTTTGTGCTTCAGTGGCATTTTTCATGAGTAGCCTTGCGAGAAGCTTACCCACGAAAAACCTATGTTTTTAGTTTTTCAAGTAACCGTTTTTTTTTTACATCTTCATTGTTCTTCCATCAAAAACACTTTTTTGATTTTATCAACGAAGATTTACAGAACGAACATTAGGGTTTTCAATATCAAGATCAAGAACCATAATAATGCTAGAAACCCTTGAAAACATAATCCTAATCTCATTAGGAATAAATTTCATAATCCTAGCATAAACTAACTGTTTGATCATAAAATAAATATTTAATGCAGGGCAAGCAACAATAGGACGAATCCTTTATAAACAATTAACACATGCAAGATGGTCATCAAGGCAATTACGTTAAATTGTCTTATAACAGCCAAGCAGTGCAAAACATCCAAGCGATGCAATAAAGAAGGTTATGCATATGACAGTTATTCCACTTACATTCAATGACTATATTCATGGAAATTACTATTAAGACATGGCACTATTCAATAAAGTGTAATCAACGTCGTCAGGTGTATATCGTTTCTAATAACCGTATACCCACCTTGACAATCTACGTTGATAAGAAACATAGCAATTCTTAACCACCTTGTTCCACTTTAATACAAAGATTAGAAACACACGGCATCTGGTTTTAATGAACAATAGTTTTAAAACAAAATTATGCATAAACTTTTACTGTAGAAAACTAAAATACCAAGAAAACCATTTTTCTTTAATTCTGTAACTCAATCACATGTTATACAAGCATGATATTGAAGACCGCTCTGATACCACTTGTTGGAAAATCTGGTTTTGTATCTCATACAAAACACACAGCGGAAGCAACAAACACGGATCTACTTCAATCATGAAAGATAACATGTAACCTTGAATTCTAGAACAAAGAACATGAAGCGTACCTTGATGCAGTGAATTTCAAAACCATGACTTGAGAATACCTTTAATCTTCATCTCAATTCCACATAGTGCTCAAGATGTGTGGTCTCTTAATTAGTCTTTTGTATATTGATTCTTAAAGAAAATTCTTCTTCTTCTCCTTGTGGAGAAAAACTGTTTCTTTTCTTTTCGTCATACATACGTTTTATCTAACTTCTTAGTAGTTCCTTATTTAATAAATCTTATTAAATAAAAATTGATTATCTAATTGGGTTAGCCTTTTGGACCTACCCAATTGGGCTTTAGTTTGTGGCTTGAGGTGGGACCAAAAGGAACAAATAAGACTCTAGCTCTAATGGGCCTTGGGCTTTTCTATCAACTCTTGACAAGTCCAAATTTACCATTAATTATATTCAATACTACTATAAGAATATAATTGCACTTTCGGCCTTATTAATAAATTATATCCCAAGACTTTATTATACATACAACCCGTTCATTAAAATATTCGTAGTAATACAAAGTCATGAATATAGACTGCCACTTTGAAGATTACTACATCTTAATCCTTAAGTACCCAGTTTAATCCTTTATATTATTCATCATATATTTATGAAATCCAATTTCATAAATATATACTTTAGTAACTCCTTACTATAGTGGTTAGGCCCAATACTCTGAATAACCAAACCCATTAAACTTATCTCAAAGGAATATTTTATATCTCTGTTAAGAGATTATGAATTCCATCTTAAAAATATATGTTCCATCAACATTAAATGCGGCTGCCCAACATACTGAGATTTTGACCGTAACTTATAGATCTCACTCCTGATATATCAAAGCAACTTACATCTCATGATTAGGTCTATTATTCTCTCAAGATTTAGAGTTGATGTAAATAGAAACCGTGAGATTTATTATTCATTTGACAGTCGTTAGGAAAATAATAAATCTCACAGTGGTCCAGTTCAATATGTCTTAACTCTTAAAACATATCAACATATCAACTAGAAGTCTCCACTTCCATAATCAAGACAAATCATCTTAGTTGATATGTTATAGTCTTTGTAGATGAAATGCCCAATTTCATCACCGACTACGAACTAAAATTCTGAGTTTACAAAGAACTTGTGATTTATATCTTTTGTGACTTTTCACATAAATCATATACTATGCATCTCTTGGACTAAGATAATGTCCCATTAGTTCATTTATAGATAGTCTCATATAATTAAACTATTTAATCATTTATGACATGCCAATAAATTGGATTTTAGGGTACAAACCCTAACACCTTTATGTATCATTTACAGGGGATAGCTAAAGAGTGTCTTTGGATGGCTAGGGTCTTTCTGTTGTACTTGTTGGGGGTGTACCTATTTGCCAATGGTAGGCAAATGGTGTCTTTGAGTTGGTTGGCCCTTTTCCAAGACTTTGAAAGGGCTCAAGCTACCAATTGGGGGTCGGTATGCTTGGCCTACTTTTTCTCCTCCTTGGACACTCTCAGTCGGCGGACTTTGCGCCAACTAGTGGGGCCTTGGATGCTCCTTGAGGTTAGTTTCTTTCCCTTTTCTCTTGAAGCTCATGCATTCTCATCCTTATGGTCATACATTCACGTGTGATCTAGGTTAGGGTTATGTACCACATCCTTATTAATTGCATCCATACCCATATCTTGCAAATTATTATCCTATAAACTACCATATTTATGTCTTGTAAACTATACCATATATGAACCTTACAAACTATCATCTTACAACTATACCATAATCTTTTGTAAACTGTCATCTTACACATTGCTATCTCCGAATCTTGCAAACTTTTTTTTTTTTTTTTAGCACTGGGCCGTGGAGTATGGTCTTATTGCTCGGGAGGCTGGGGTGGACTTAAGGAGGGTCACCTTGATTTGGGCCAATCTCGACAAGCTATCTTCGATGATGTAAGTTAGAAACATATACCTTTCACTATTTGCATGCTTCTTAAGGTTCTCTTTCTAACCCCGTGTGTCATTATAGATCATGTGGAGTCCTTGGGTCGAAGCTACCCTTGTAGCAAACCCAGGCTTGAAGTCAGCTTCTTTTTTTGCTTATAGTCTCTCTCAGCCCCACGAGGGCGGTAGATTGAGGGTGATCTACTTGGCAAAGTGAGTGTGCTGCTAGCTAGCGGGAGGGAGGAGGGGTGGACGCGCTTTGGGTTCCTATGGACCCTTCAATGTTCATGTTTGCTCCTTGTTCTATGACAGATGCGGAGCACGACCTGTGGGGGCCAGGCACCCCCTTTACTAATAGGGTCATGGACAAGCAATATTATGACAAGTTTAGTGGGACTCGCCTCATGCCTTCCTTCACCGTTCCAGTATGTGTTCTTGCTCCTCTTATTTCCTTTAATTAGTCATTATTTACATTCTTGTACATTAGTAACACTCAAATGAAACATTTGTGTCAAGAGGGCCCTATTGCTAGTGCTCTTATTGCTCCTCCCTACTTGCCCTGGTTAGTCTATGCCTATGGCCCTGATGGCTTCTCTCGAGAGCATCTTGTTAGGCGTAATACAAATGTCACGGGCAGTGAGTCCTCTTCCATTCTTGTTCTCTTTACTTTCTATTGTTGCATCCTAACACTTGTTCTAACTACATTCCCTTCAAAATTCAACCTGCTATCAAGGAGCATGAATAGCTCGTTTTGCTTGTGGGAAACCTTAAGCTGGAGTTGCTTGAGTACTCTCGGCAGCTGCACGGTGGTGAGGATGGTGAGGATGATGATGATGGTGACAGTGATGATGGCTTAGAGTCAACTCCGAGCTACCAGCCGAGGAAGAGGCCCTTCCGATGATCCTACAGATAAACAGACATAGACATGGGCACGGACACAGCATAGCATAGCATACTTTTTCTTTTCTTTTTCTTTCTTAAATTATTTTTCCTCTTTTTAGCATACATGCTTGCACTTTATATTCGGTTTGAGACATTGGGTTGTACCTTAAGAACACCTTTTACATTTATGCTTTTATTTGGGATATGTACTTAAATTACAAACTTGTGGGAAATTTATGCCATTTTGTTGTTCTTGGAAACTCTATGCTTGAATTATGTCTTGAGTAGTCCCTTTAGTCTCTCCCTTACACATTCCCATACCATTAAGTTAAAATGGATGAATCTTTTCTCTCAATCCCAAATTTTTTCCTAGGTCTTCAACCTAGCGAGATTCCTCTAATTTTTGCATGGATCGTCTTTTGGTTTTCAACCCATCAAAGCTCCTTGTATCGTCTTTCAACTTAGTTTTCATTTCAATATTGTTTTCAAATCTTTCTCTCACTTTTTCTTCTCCTTCCTCTCACATCTTCTCTCATTCTTTCTTACCTCTTCCAGATATGGCCACATGAGTGGTTCCAACTGCCTCATCCAACTTTAGGATATAAGAAATGACTTAAGGCTACCATGAAATGGGTTCACATAGCTGAGAAAGCTTACAAAAAGTCCAATCAAAAGAAAGAAAGACTGAACGACCACCTTGATATACCCTAAATTTTACTTTTCTACACTTTATGATTCTCATGTCTTTTGTTATGTATTTAATAAAAGGTTGGAATGTTCTACATCCCCTATAGAAACAATTTATCATCCTTCAATTTGAGCAATGAGAGAACCACCCATTTATTATCTTTGCTTATTGTCATCATTTTTCTTTTTCTTTTTTTTTTCTTTTCTTTTTTTCATGCCATGTAATTTTTTCCCATGACGTCCTTTAAGGAATTGTTTCCATGCCCATGGTCTGTGCCCTATCTTTTGCCTAGATCACCCTTTCAGGTTCTCAACCTAGTGGGGTCCTTTTGCCTTAACTTTTGCCTAGGCCGCCCTTTCGGGTTTTCAACCTAGTAGGCTTTTTTCTTCTTCTTTTTTCAAATGTGGTATCTACGAAGTCTATCCATGTTGATTGGGTGAAGCATCTCTTCCCCATCGAAATCAATAATTCTGGTAGCACCTTTTGACATGATCTTCTTGAAAATAAAAGGACCAAACCATCTTGGCTTCATCTTTCCTCTCGGATCAAAAGTTTCATCTCTGAAAACTTTTGGAACCAAGTCTCATTCCTTAAGGTTTCTAGATCTCACCTTTTTGTTAAATGCTATAGCAATCCTCTTTTGGTATCCTTGTGCATGGTATTATGCCCTAGCTCTCTTTTCATCCATCAAAGTCAATTGCTCATATATTTATTTCACCTAATCTTCCTCTAGGACCTTGGTTTCCACTAATGCTCTCGAAGATTATATCTTCACCTCAAAGGGAAGTATTGCTTTACTATCGCAGACCAAAGAGTAGGGGGTTGCCCCAATTAATGCACGGATAGAAGTTCTATAACCCTATAGGGCAAATGGGAGCTTCTCGGCCCAATCTTTGTATGTCACTACCATCTTGGCTAGGATATTCTTGATGTTCTTATCGGCTACTTCTATGGCCCAATTGGTCCGTAGTCAATATGGTGAAAACTTGTGATGCTCAATGTTGTACAGTTCCATGATTGTTCTAACCTCTCTCTCAAAGTGAAAACCATTATCAGAAATAATCTCTTGGGGTACCCCATACTGACAAATTAACTTATTCTCTATGAACTAGGATACATGCTTGGCTTTTAACACAGAGTAGGAGGCCGCTTCCACCCACTTGGTGAAGTAGTCAATCACCACTAGGATGTATTTGTGTCCATTTGAGGCCTTAGGGGCTATCCTTCCAATCACATTTATGCCCTAGACTGAGAAAGGTCATGGAGAGGTCATGCTATATAGCTCACTAGGTGGCACATGATTCAAATTCGCATGTGTTTGGCAATTGTGGAAAATCTTCAAAAAGTCTACATAATTGGCCTCCATTGTGTTCCAATAATACCCTATTCTCAATATCTTCTTGGCTAATATTCTCCCATTCATATGAGGACCACAAATCCTTTGATGAATTTCTTCCATAACTTTCTCAACTTCTTCTTTCTTTAGACAACGAAGATGTATACCATTGTAGGATCTCTTATAGAGCTGACCTCTACATAGGATGTATTGCATTTCCATCGTCCAAATCGAACAATGCTCTCTTTTGTTGGCACCATCTGGATATACCCCAAACTCCAAAAATTTCTTGATGTCATAATACCAAGGAACCACTTCCTCCTCTTTAACCAAGATTGAAGCTTCAACCTTCTTTTTGTGTACCATCCCATAACTTTGTTTGATCTCTAAAAGTCATGTCCATACTCCTTCAAGTATTTCAACCATGGAGCCTAAAGTAGCCAAGGCATTTGCAAACTGATTTTGAGCTCTAGGGATGATTGTGTACTCAATTTTGTGAAAAGTTTTGGTCAAATCCTCTAGATACTGCTGATAAGGTTTTAAGTGCTCCTCCTTTACTTTCCACAACCTTTGTACTTGAGCTGTAACCAAGGTCGAATCTCCAATGACCTCGGCCTCTTTTACCCCCAACACTTGGAGAGCTTCCATTCTAGCGATACAAGCCTCATATTCTGCCATGTTATTGGTTGCCTCGAAGTTCAACTTAACTGCCAAGGGTATGTGAGATCCTTCGGGAGTGATCAAGAGAACTCCTATCCCATTTCCATTTTGGTTCACATCTCCATCGAAATACATCTTCCATGCCCCTAACTCAATATCCAAAATATCCTTATCCAAAAAGTCTTCTCTACCATCCTTTCCTTCCATAGGGTTCTTGGCTCAAAAATCTAATACGATACTCCCTTTGAGGGTTTTACTTGGCACATACTTCAAATCGAATTCTGCTAATAGTATTAACCATCTCGACAGTCTTCCACTCAAAGCGAGCTTCTCAAACAAGTATTTTAATGGATCCATCCAGGCTACTACCATATCTGGAAAGGTAGGATGATGTGTCTCAACTTATGCACAACCCATACAAGAGCAAAGTATGATTTTTCTATGGGTGTGTACCTAGTCTTATAATCATGGAACCTCTTGCTCAAATAGTATATGGCCCTCTCATTCTTATCCTTGTCTTCTTGTGTAAACATACTTCCAACCACATCCTCTACGATAGAGAGATAGAGTAGTAATGGTTTCCAATGCATCAGGGGTATCAAGATAGGTGGATGGAGGAGATATTCTTTAATGAGCTCAAAAGCTTTCTAAAATGCATCATTCCATTCATGAGGTTCATTTTTCCATAGGAGTTGAAGATTGGCTCACAAGTGGAAGTGAGTTTGGAAATGAATCGGCTAATGTTTTGCAATCGCCCCAAAAATCCCCTTACCTCTTACTCGCTTTTGGGTGGAGGAATTTCTAATATGGCTTTAATCTTTGATGGGTCAACTTCTATCCCTCTATCACTTACCAAAAAACCTAACAACTTCCCTGTGGTTACTCCAAATGTGCATTTCTACGGGTTCAATCTCAGCCTATACTCCTTGATCCTTTCGAAAAACTTCCTTAAGTTAACGATGTGTCCCTCTCTCTCCTTAGATTTCACAATCATATCATTAACATACACTTCTACCTCATTATGCATCAAATCATGTAACAAAGCTATGGACATTCTTTGGTAGGTTGCACCCACATTCTTGAGCTCAAATAGCGTCACGGTGTAACAATAAATTCCTCATTTTGTGGTGAACGCAGTCTTGGTCATATCCCTTGGAGCCATCTTGATCTAGTTGTATCCTGAAAAACCATCCATGAAAGACATCAAAGCACTACCATTTGTGTTATCCACCATGACATCTATGTTCAAATCCCTAAAATCCACACACATTCTTACCTTCCCTTCTTTCTTGGGCACGAGCACAACATTGGCTATCCACTCGACTTGGGGTACGGGTTTAATGAACCCTACCTTCAATTGCTTAGTGACCTCTTCTTTGATCTTTTGGAGCCATTTGGTTCTCATATGCCTCAATTTTTGCTTGACGGGCCCCATGTGAGCATGAGTGTCAATGTGATGTTGAGCTATCTCAAGATCAATACCAGGTATATCTTCATAGGACCATGCAAACACCTCTTGAAATTTGGTGAGCAACTCTTTAAGATTATTTCTTTTGTTTTAATTTAGGGTTTAGCCAATTTTAATTAAACGTGGATGCTTATCATTGCCCAAATTAAGAGTTTCAAAAGTTTGTTCCAAAGGTTCAATTTTTATTTCCAATTGTTTATTAATTTCATTTTCAAATTCATTTAAATCATTTAAGTACAGAATTTCAATATTATGGGACACATCAAAATAAACCAAATCATAATTCATCTTATTAAAAGTGTTGAAAAGTACGTTGGGACTTACATTACACACTTTTTTCCCCACATTTTTAGAAAAACCAACCCAAGTCTAATTATTAAGTTGCCCCACGATAAGCATGATGAAGGCAGAAGGATCACTTGGCTCCTCGTTGGTGATGGCAAACATATGCCCCTCAATCTTCAGCACAGTTTCCATTGCTTCAACATCCATGTAATCCACCTAATTGACTTCTTCTTAAACTTCCGTGATCATCATTGTAGGCTTCTTCTTGAAGGTGAGCTTCTCATTGAAGAATATTTCTCAACCAGGATACACCTTTCCATCCTTACCTACCCAAAGTTCAGGAATGCCATAAAAAGGGAAGTCTCCCCCTTCCCTTCCTTCACAAAGTTTCCATTAAGGGTACCAAGGTTCTTCTTGATTCTGTTGCAACCTTCAAGGAATCCCAAACCTTCCTTGGTCAGTTGAGCCTTGAAATTGGGGAATTCAACCACCTATTTTCCTTCTTTTCGAAAAACCCATACCATGTATATACCCCATGTTCTTCATCATTGTAATCACTTCATGGCTACAATATGGGACTAAATCCGAAGTATACCTTTCATCCTTCAACCCACAATCAGCCATGTTCACAAATTCAAAGCCACTCATTTAGAACTCACTTCCTCCTTCCTCAAGTCCACAAATTGGTGCTAAGATCTCACCATCACCTAGCACTACAATAATTCCTGCTTTCTATGGGATCTTCATCTTTTGGTGTAAAGAAAAGGGAATGGCCTAATTAAGGTGAAGCCATGCCTTACCTAAGAGAAGGTTGTAGTTAGGAGTGATGTCCATGACATGCAATTCCACAATTGTCTCTATTGGGTCGATCTTGCCAGGAGCTTTAAAAGTACCTATAACTTTCCTTGAAGTATGATTATATGTCCTAACGGTCAAAGGAGAGGGTATGATGGTCTCCACATCTAGGCCAATGGTAAGGGTAGTCCTAAAATGTCATACATTCAATGTGGATCCATTATCAATCAACACCATAGGAACCTTGGCGCCCATGCACCCAATGGTGATTTGTAGAGGTCTAGTGAGAGTGGCTACTTAGGGAGGAAATTCCTTATCGAACAAGGCAAGTAAAGGGTGAGATGGAGCCTCAACTCCTATTAGAGATAGCACTTCTTGTGGTGTAGTTTCTATGGGTACCTCATTTTCATTCAAAGCATCCAAGAGTGCACTACGATGCTTGTGAGAAGCCATAAGCAAGCCCCATACTAATACACGAGCTTAAGTCTTCTTCAATTGAATCAAAACTCGATCTTCCTCCTCTTTCTCTTCTTTCCCTTTAGGTTCTGTGGGCTTAGACCCTTCTCCTATGTCCCTACGAAGATGATCCTTCTCCAAAAAGGATGGTTTGTAGTGTTTCCCACTCCTAGAAATATTGGCCACATTGTCCTCTATAACTTTTTTCTTTAGCTTAGTCATTCCTTTGGGGAGTATCCCCCACACAGCCACCGTATTTTTCAAAACCTCATCTTCTTCATCCCATATTCCTTGGACTTCCACGACATTAACTTCCACAGTTTCTATCAACTTTGAACAATCCCATTCAATCTTATTGATTTACACACAATTTTGATATGCGGGAGGAGCTCTATGATAATTAGGCAAAGGGTTCTTCCTAATGCTAGGCTTGGTGATGATATTAGGATTTGGAAGGGTTCCAATGTCTATGAGGTCTTGTATTTCATGTTTGAGGCGGAAGCAATTGTCGGTTTTATGGCTAGATTTCTGATGGAAATGACAATACTCATTGAGGTTCCAAGTATGAGGTACGGGATTAGGAATGGGTGTGGGATCTAAAGGCTTGTAAATCCTTTGGTAGATAAATTCTCATATGTTTGGGCAAGGGTCATTCCTAGGTCTGAAAATTCTTAGTGGGCTTTCTTTGTGAAGCTTGTGTAGTCTAAGGTTTGTTGAGGTATGATGGCTCTTACATTCACAAGATTGGGAGCTTCAGAGGTAGTTGTTCCTCCTCCATACGTCTTCTTGATTGGAGGTTTACTCTCACCCTTCTCCAGTTGTCCATTATTGATGGCATCCTCTATCCTAGTTCCACAATCACACAATTCTCCAAAAGAACTAATAGGTGATGAGCCATTATTGATGGCTACTATTATTATGCCTGAAGCAAATTCTTGATGATTATGTTGATTTGATCTTTCTCATTTGACCTATTAACCATCCTAGATGCCTTTCCTACTCCTTGCTTAGTGGTCTCTAAATCTCTTAAAATCACATCAATCATGGTATTGAAGATGAATTGATCCACAAATAATTCCACTAGCTCATTCCACACCTTAGTCTTGCTAGGATCCAAACTATAGTACCACCTTGATGCACCTCTCATGACTGAGAGTGGAAATGCATGCAAAGTTTGCTTCTTATCCAACTCTTTCATTTCAACGATGCTACCTCCAAATGATAAGCCAAAAATGTATTGACCCCTTGTGATGAATAATTAATTAATTAGCCAAGTTTAATTAATTAATCAAATTAACATGCAAACGCGTGGTAGCACAAACAAATCACCAACTAGAGAAAATTGTTGGCTGCAAAGTTCTTCAGTTCATCCGCGATGAATTTCAAGAAGATGCTTGGTCACAAAACCCTACGGTGACAAACACAAAAACTTCTTCACAAGAATGATGAACTAGGGCAAAACTTCGTCTTCAGTCACAATTTGCTTGAATAGACTTTGCCCAATGCTTGTGCAACTTGTGTCCTCTTTGACGACCCTTAAATTAATCATTTTATATGTCTAGGGTTAGGAGAAAAGAAGGCCCAAAGATACATTCACGGATCCTAAGAAAATCATATCAGAATTCTGAAATTCTTAAACCTTGACAGATAGGAGCTGTCGAACAGGTGTCGAGCACACGAGTTGAAACAACTTTCTTAAGCTCTATCAGCTCGATAGATGCAGCTGTTGAGCCAGTTGTCGAGATTTAATGAGTTTGCACTATTCAGCTTGTTTCTTGGACAGACTTGAATGGTTTTAACACTTGATCTTAAAACCTTGTTTCTTGAAGTATTAAAAACACCTATATCTACCCAAATACAAGTAAAGTACGTTTTGTCAAAGGATTAGCTAATTACATAAAAGAATGACATATGTTCCTAACAAGTGAATCACATATGTCCTAACACCTAACATGTTGCTTTGGGTCTCCAATTCCATCGAACTTTTTCGCACTGAAAATCTTAAACTTTAGAGGTAGTGCAATGGGAGTCTTAGAGCCACCCATGCTCGCCTGCCGCCGTGCAATACGGCCGACACGAACGTTCACCTGATACAACTTAGTAGAGAGTGTATCAAGGCGAGCATCCATACGCTAAAGTTGCGCCATGATGTCTCCGAGTGACACATCGCCCATGGAAGAGGAGCTGAACGGGAGGGAGGAGCTACTGAATCTGATTGTCGTGACCTAAACTGTGCCTCAATACGTTTAACGGTAGTGGCATCTATGGCACATATAAAAGAAAAAAGGCCAGACGCTAGAAAAAGGACGAAAAAATGGCATAAAATCCTCATGATAGTGGAAGGAAAGATAAGCTTATCACGATACGCCAAATCTAGATGAACATCTATAATGGAAAGAATAAAATGAGAAGGGAAGTCTATAGTAAGATGCTCAAGAAGGGATAACAAAAACCGGGCATGAGACTCTGTGATGGAGTTATAATGTGAGAGAGGGTGTAGAACAAAAATCATCACCATGTTTAAGAATCTAGGACCTTTAGCAAAGGGCTTACATAGTGTAAACTAACGATCACCCCAATTAGAAGGGTGTTTGCAGAAAGTAGACATGAGCTCATCCTTGGACACAGTCCTCAGATGCTCATAACTAGGATAGTTAGGAAACTCTACCTTAGGAACCCGTAGCACATCCGCAACAAGTTGTGGTGTGACAGGAAAGCATGTACCTCAAATGCGAGTGAAGAAGTGAGGTACTGGATGATTAATTCCATGCGTATTGGAGTAAAATTCCTGTAGAAGCACGGAAGGACAGTTGACCGGGACGTCACACAGTGACTCCCTTCCTCGACTGTGAATGACATCGAGAAGGTCGGTGTCAACGAAGTCCGCTAGAATGACTTGGAGTTCAAAATGAATGCCTTATCGAGAAAAGTTCTCCAAGAAAGCTTTTCGGGGATCCTCATCACAGAACCGAATATGTGATGAAGTGGGATCAGACGGAGTAGACTTACATTTAAGTGCCATAGATACAACTAATGTAAACAAAAAAGAGAGGGATAGAGAGAGACAATCAGAAAAATCCCAAGTATTTCAAATATATCGAAATATATTGAAAAGAAATTGCATCATAGGCTCAGCCCAATCCAATCCTACCAGCACACAATCTATGGAAATAACTCCAATGTTTTGACGAAAGAATTCAAAACATTTGCTGTCAAGAGGTTTGGTGAACAAATCAGCCTTTTGATCATCGGTGTGAATAAACTCAAGAGTGAGAATACCATCTTCGACAAGCTCCCTAATGAAGTGATGTCAAATCTCTATGTGTTTGGTTCGAGAATGTTGATATAGATTCTTAGAGATATTGATGGCACTAGTATTGTCACGATAGATAGTGAGATGCTCTTGACAAATATCATAATCATGGAGGAGTTTTTGCATCCGTAAGAGTTGGGTACAATAGCTACTGGCAGTGATGTACTCACTTCTGCAGTGGATAAAGAGATGGAGTTCTGCTTTTTGCTCATCCAGGAGACAAGATTGTTACCCACATAAAAACAACCCCCGGATCTGCTCTTTCTATCATCAACATTCCTAGCCCAATCAGCATCAGAATACTCAGCTAAGACATCATTTGTGTCCTTGCTATATCACACACCGAACTCAGCAGTGGTTTTGACATACTTTATAATTCTTTTTAAAGTAGTAATGTGTGATTCTTTGGGATTTTCCTGATATCTAGCACACACTCCAACACTGTAAACTAATGTTAGATCTACTAGCAGTAAGGTAAAGAAGACTAACTATCATGCTTCTATAGAGAGATGAATCTACACTTTTGCCTAACAAGTCCACAATGAGTTTAACATTTGGGCTCATGGGGGTTCTAACAGAACTAGCAAATTCCAAGCCAAACTTTTTCACAAGATTCTTAGCATATTTAGATTGAGATAGGAATATACCTGAATCTTGTTGAAAATTTTGCAATCCAAGGAAGTGAGTCAGCTCTCCAATCATGCTCATCTTGAACTCGGCTTGCATGAGTTTTGAGAAGCCATGAGCAAGTTCATCCTTATTTGATCCAAAAATGATATCATCAACATAGACTTGAGCAACAATCAACTCACCATCTTCCTTTTTGATGAAGAGAGTTTGATTAGCCTTCCCTCTTGTGAACCTATGTGACACCAGATATTGTGTGCGCCTATCATACTAGGCTCTAGAGGCTTGCTTCAACCCATAAAGTGCCTTCTTGAGGTATAACACATGATCCAGAAAGTGTGGATCAATGAATTCTTTTGGTTGAGCCACATAGACATCTTCTTTAAGTAGCCCATTCAAGAAAGCAGTCTTTACATCTATCTGGTAAAGTTTGAACTTCAAATGACATGCTAGGGCAAGGAGAATTCTAATGGACTATATACGGGAACTGGGGCAAATGTCTCATCATAGTCTACTCCTTCCATTTGTGAATATCCTTGAGCTACAAGCCGAGCCTTGTTACGAATCACATTACCCTCCTTATCAGTCTTATTGCAGAATATCCACTTTCTGCCGATGATGTGCTCACCCTCCGGTCTAGGTACTAAAGTCCAGACATTATTCCTCCGAAACTGAAGCAATTCATCATGCATTACTTCAACCTAACTTTCATCCTAAAGAGCTTCCTCAACTTTTGTGGGTTCAACCTGTGACAAATAACAAGAATAAGACAAAAAGTTAGCAACACATTTATCAACTGTACGTTTCCTTAATGTGAGTTCATTCATGTTTCCAACAATAACTTCTGGAGGATGATTTAATTTAATCCTGGAGGATGGTCCTTTCTCCTCATGTGATTCAGAATCTGGTGAAGTGGGTATATCTACAGAATCTTCCACAACACTGGAGTACTAGGAGTACTTGGAGATGCAAGTTCTTGTTCAATAATTTCTTGAACTTCCTTAGGCTCAGGAGGAAGAATTTCTTTGCGGAGTTCTTTAATGCTTTTCTCAGAACCAAAATCTAAAGACTTATCAATAACAACATTCACTGTCTCTATTACCTTTATAGTTCTTTTGTTATATACCCGATAAGCCTTGCTTGTGGAGGAATAACCAAGAAATATACCTTTATCGCTCCGAGAGTCGAACTTTCCCACATTCTCTCTCTCCTTGAGGATGAAACAAGTACTTCCAAAGATTCTGAAATACTTCACATTTAGCTTCCTTCCTTTCCATAACTCATAAGGAGTTTTTTTGGTACCAAGTCTGAAGTACACCCTATTAGCTGTATGACATGCAGTGTTAACAGCTTCTCCCCACAAATTTCTAGCCATATCTTTGTTATGCAATATGACTCTAGCCATCTCCTGAATAACCCTGTTCTTTCTTTCTACTACACCATTCTGCTGAGGAGTAATAGGAGCAAAGAATTCTTAAGATATACCTAATCTTGTGCAAAAGGACTCCATATACGAGTTCTCGAATTCTTTACCATGGTCACTTCAAATTCAATCAATCTTTAGGCTCTTTTCATTCTGCAGTCTTGTACACAAAGCTTCAATGTGCTCAGGAGCATCAGACTTGGATTGTAGGAGAATGACCCAAGTGTACCTAGTGAAGTCGTTTACCACAACCATGATGTATCTCTTACCACCAAGAGACTTGGTTCTAGTTGGACCCATAAGATCCAAATGTAGAAGCTCCAATGGCCTAGATGTAGCTAATGTCTGAGTGCCCGGATGCTTAGCTTTTGTCTGTTTTCCAAGCTGGCATGGTCCACACACTACATTGCTCATTCTACTAAGCTTTGGTATCCCCAACACTAATTCATGCTTAGATACAATAGAAAGATGTTTATAGCTAGCATGTCCCATCCGTTGATGCCATAAGTCCTCATTTGGCAAACGAATGCTATTGCACACAATATTAGCATCAGGAACCAATCCATAACAATTGTCAAGAGTGCGAACACCACTTATGAGTTTCTTTCCAGACTCATCCATGACAAGACACTTTCCCTTTGAGAATTGCACCATGAAGTCTTGATCACATATCTGACTTATACTCAACAGATTCACCCTCAGACCTTCTACATATAGAACATTTGCAATGTCCGGTAGTCCAAGTAGAGAGATGATTCCCTTCCCTTTGATCTGTGATTTGCTCCCATCACCAAAAGTGACATTGCCACCTTTCTTAGACTCAAAAATCTTGAAGAGAGATCGGTCTCCAATCATGTGTCTTGAGCAACCGCTGTCAAGGTACCACAAACACGTGTCCATAACTTTAAATGCAGACTTCATCATAAAACACACTTTGTGCTTAGATGACAGATTAGGGGGATTGGTGCTTTCTTTCATCTGCCTTTTACGAGCTAAGCCTTTAATTTTTACTCTTATCAGATGAACTCCTTTGCACATTTTCATTTTGAGACATTCTAGTTTCTTCTTAGTTAAACTGAAATCTTTTCCAATAGTCAACATACGAGAATTCAAATAACTTTTAGACTTGTATTTTCTGAAACACTCAAACAAATAGAGATTAGAAAAACAAGATGTATTTGAAAACAAAGATCTCTTCAAGCTAGTTACAGCCATGACAACAGGGGTCAATGGATTAACACAGCAAAGATTAAACCTAATCAGAGTGTGCCTGCTCTGATACCACTTGATAGGCCAAAAATGTATTGACCCCTTATGATGAATTAATTAATTAATTAGTCAAGTTTAATTAATTAATCAAATTTACATGCAAACGTGTGGTAGCACAAACAAATCACCAACTAGAGAAAATTGTTGGCTGCAAAGTTCTTTAATTCATCCACGATGAAGATCAAAAAGATGCTTGGTCACCCACCCATTATCATGTTTGGACCCTAAATCCCAAATTTTTAGGGTTCTTCTTCTAAATGCTCATATTTGATTTTAACCCTATGCTAATTTTGGGTGACATTGTTTCTATTGGGTGTTGTTTTGTTTATAATCCCTAATGCAGAGTGGATATGTCACCATTCAAGACTTCAGCTATGAAAGGTGGCAGCAACAAAGGGAAAGAGCCAATCATTGATGTTGATGAAGAATCCCCTACACCAAAGAGAACTCGTTTTTCAACAAGACTGTTTGATCCTAACTTGTTTAGGTCTTATGCTACTTTTAAATCTTTTCAGAACCACTTTCAAGATGCTACTTTGTTGGCTGAAAGAGCCGTTGATCAGTCATCTCTGTTAGATACCAAGATTCCTACCTGGTTTGCCACAAAAGACTGGAATTTTCTTCTCTCCGATCTTGAAGATGCATATGAGAACATGGTGAAAGAGTTCTATGCCAATGCTGTTGTTGAAGGAGAAGTGATCAAGTGCTGGGTTAGAGGAAAGCGGCTCTCGGTTACTCCGGTTTATCTATCTGAAATTCTTCACATCAACCGGCCCATACTTCCTATCCTACCTGTCTATAATGATTTGGTTCCAACTTAGGGCACGCTTCGGAGAGCATTAGGAGCTGATTTGGAATTTTCTTCCAATGGATCATCAATCAATGTGGCATCACTTTCTCCATAATTAAGGCTTCTGTCAATGATCATGTGTAACAATCTCTATCCTTTATCAAGCACGGGTTACGTTAACCTTGGACGAGCACTATTTCTTCATGATCTGGTACCTGATGTGGAAATTGATGTATGCTCCTACATCTTTCACATTTTGGCTAAGACAGCGAACCGAACTACTTCAAGGAATTGTATTCCATTTTCTCATCTCATATCTCGGATTCCGAGGCTCAAGGGCGTCCGTCCCTCTGCTCATGAGTGCCCTCACTCCAGGCCGAGTCCAATTAATGGTCATACTCTTCAAGCAAGTATGAGTCACACCAAGAAGACTGTCAAGCAAGAACATCATCCTCCTCAAAGAAGCTCCAGTTCTACCTCTCATTCAAATGATGAAAAGTTCAACATCATCATGGCTGCACTTCAAGACCTTAGTACCAAGATTTTCAGAATCACTCAGATCATGTACAACCTAACATCTCTCAAGACTCAGATGGATGAAATTCATCGGAAGCTAGAAGAGAATGACAACTAGCTATTCCATGACAAAAAGGGGGAGATGATGTCATTGGTAGGGGGAGTGCAGTGATAGGGGGAGAAGTACCAAGAAGTTTATGTTCTAGTTTTTATAACTACTTATCTATGTTTATTGCTTTCAGTTTAAAGCTTTGATACTCTGAGAATATTCTAATTATTTTCAGCATATGTGTTTTATCTAGTGTTTTGTACCCATTGTTGCTTTTGTAAGCTTTGAGGGTTGTTTCTTGCACTTATGCACTGTTTGTAGTCTTTTATGGTTTGTACCATGTATTTGCAAAACTTTGCTTATGCAGCCTTTGTGCATTGTGCTTTTGTACTTGTTAATGCTTTGCATTATCATAAGTACAACACTCTTGTGCCCTTGTAGGATTGTTCCTAGATGCATATATGTTTGTATGCATTGGTTGAGTGTTGGACTTACAAATGATTCTCTTCAATTGAGCTTATCACTTTGCATGTCTGGATGTTCATTCCTTATGTGAATGAACATAGTAATCACTTTTGCTTAAGTGACTACTATTGTTGATCTTGCCATGAATTATTGCTTTATGCCTTTGTTCATTTTTGCTTGATCATGTTTATTTTGCTCCATATGCATATTAAGTTTTCTGCATACAATGATATTGCTATGTTATTGTATTTCAGGAGTTACTTATTCATATGTTCAAGAGCTTTACAGAATCTAGAGTTAGGTGTGAGTGAGTTTTGTTCAACTGTTCCCAACTCACGTTTTAAGTCTAGAGTTTGTTGTAGGGTTTTGTCACAGAATAGCCAAAGGGGGAGATTGTAAGGTTGAATTTAATCAACCATCTAATTGGCTTTATTCCGTGACCAATTTGCTTGTAATTTAGCACTTAGTAACCCTGTATTTAGGTGGAAAAATTGTAAAGGTAGTGTGTGAGAAGATGTAAAAAAAAAGCTCAAGAGTGTGCAAGAAAAACAGAGCTTCGTGGCTGGGACTCGCGGGTGGATCGCGACTGGCAAGCCGCCAAACGCAGGCACGTAAGCAGCACACTGGGAAGCTGAAGGGTCGCGCCAGCTGTCATGCTACAGGACAAAAGTCCCAGGCTGGCCAGGCCGTTACGTCGCGACTTGAACTCGCGACTTGGACAAGCCGTGAGACCAAGCCGCCAATTTGCCCTGTTTGGCAAAAACTGACGTTTTGCATTCCCTTCTCACCTTACTATAAATACACCCTTATACCCATCATATTGAGAGAGCTTCTAGAGAGAATTTTGTGAGAGAAACCCTAGAGAAAAACAAGATTGCCTCATCCCCAATCTTTACCTTAGAGGCTCTACAAATTCCTCTTCTCTCTTCCTCTCTATTGTTATACCCTTGAGAGGCCTTTAGCTAAATCCTTATCTCAGCACACCCACCTCTGTGAGAAGGCTTATTTAGTACTGTTGGGAAGCAGTTAAGAAGGAACCAATCTACATTGGTTGATGCTATGGTCTAGTAGCGGAATCTGGTAAGCTAGAAAAGAAAAAGATTCGACGCAACCTCGTTGGAGCAAGAAGCTTGGAGGGCTTAGGTACTTGGGTAGATTAGGCTTGGAGGGTCTATTGCTATTCATGTATCCCAACTACATTTTCTAGTGGATTATTTGACCGCTTAGAGGGCAGCGGAGAGGTTTTACGCCGAGGGCTTCGGTTTCCTCTTCGGTAACACATCGTGTGTTGTCTGTGTGTTTGCATCTTCCTTCCCTTTATCTTTGCCTTATATTTACTGCTATGGATGTGTTTATATTTGGCTTAGATTTGTTATCAATTCTGTTATAGCTTGTTATCATGTTCCACACATTAATTGTTTGATATAAAACTTGAATTGATAATTTTGTATTTGGGGTCCAAACTTTCAAAGGTATTATATACCCATTTTGAACTTTCACTTTTATCCCAATCTTCGCCTTTTTCCTTATCGAGAACCTTTACACGTGTGGGCTTCTTCAACTTGGCCTCTTCTAGCTTAATGAGGCAACTCCCCATCTTTTTAAGAGCATCACTTTGTTCTTCCATTGCCTTGAATATCTTTTGTGCAATTTCATCACTAATTGGAGTGGCCATCATTGCTTGAGAAGATTGCCCTACTTTGAACCCTTCTTGATGTGTATCCTCAATCTTGACCAAATGCCTTCCGTTCTTTTCTCGATTCCAAATTGGAGTGGGGACGTGTTTTCTTGACTTTGGTGGTGCAATGGTGCCTGAAAAGAAGTCCCATTTTTATTAAGTCCATGCCCCAATTGAAGATTTCTTTTGTTTTTGGGTGTTCTTAGAAAGTCTTTAAGTTTATTTTAATGAAGTCCCAATTATAAAATCACTCCCTTTCATCTCATGAACCTTGCCCCTGGTTTCATTGGGCTTTGGTCTATTTACAACAATGCTCTCATCTTACTCTCATGGGCTTTCATTAGAATTTACTTAAATATTTTCAACCTTTTGTCTCAAACGTGGGTTTACAATATATTCATCATCTTTAGGCTCTTCTCTTTTCATTTCATTATCATTATCTCTTTTTTTGAAGTATCTCATTAGCTAGAATATATTGTAACCTTCCTCTCAAAGTCCATGAATTTCTTATCATTTTGGGTTTAAGCATGCAACAAAGAGGCCAAAGATTAGGGAAATCCATAATGACTTTGTAGGATCTTGGATGCTAAGTCCAGCATACTTGTTATCTTAGGCCCAAAGTCCTCTTTTCCAAAAGGGCTTTTTGGTTTAGGCTTATGATAGTGATTAGGCTATGGTCTTATGAACCTTTCAAGTTAAGATATACCCTTTAGATTTAGGGACAAGCCTCTAACATGTGAGAACTTCTTTTCTTTTATCCCATTTGTGTTAAGGTATGCCATAACTTTAGGGTCATCCTTCCACTTTTTACATCTTTATTTGTCCTTTAGAATCGGGTTATCACAAGATATATAGTTGAACAAACAAGAGATATAAAAAGATACCATCTTTTGATAGGATCTAGGATATCTCTAAGTGTGGGTAGGCTCCTTAAGACTTAAGGGATAGATAAGTAGGTCACTTATAACAAGGTGGCCCCATGATTCCAACCAAGGGCCTAAGTGGACCTTTATGGATTGGTGGCAAATTGTTAACATACTTAAAGCACATCATAGGCAATGGCACACATTGTGAGTTGGTGGGATGAACTTCGAAAGACTTGGGCCCGAATGGAGCCTTTCATCTTCTCACTCATCACCAACCAAGGTTAAGGCACAAAAGAACCATGTGATGTGTGTGCAAACACGTATTGAGTAAGCCTTTATTAAGGTTAAGACATAGGACACATAGGAATTAAACTCATTATCCCCAGTGGAGTCACCACTGTGGACATAGGGGGGGAGTCG
The DNA here is from genome assembly GCA_023736055.1 of Quercus glauca. Lineage (NCBI taxonomy): Eukaryota > Viridiplantae > Streptophyta > Magnoliopsida > Fagales > Fagaceae > Quercus > Quercus glauca. The sequence continues at coordinate 10,099,608 of CM043315.1, read as the reverse complement.
CCACCTAGTTTTTGTAATGGCCTGGGAACCATATATATAGTGTCCTCTCGAGGAAGGACCTTTTGATCTTACTACTAGAGATATGGGTTCAGAGTTAAGGTATGGTTTTAGGAAGGTGTTAGGCACCCAAAATTACCCAACCCTAAGGTTGGCTTCCCATCAGTGTGTCATATGTCTTAACCCTATTAAAGGCACACTTAACACCTATATCTAACTCACGCACAAACACACTAACAAATATCTAATAATCAACATGGCATCAAACAACCTTAACCATAAATCTATCATGTTTATCGAACAAAGCCTAACATTCATCTAATCATGCGTCACATCACAAACCCTAACATTCATCTAGCATGGCATCTCACATCATTTCTTCATATCTTATCCAAGGCAAAAATATATCAATCATTAAATCGAAGGTAGAAACATAGCCAATAAAAACATTTCATCATCCAAGGCATCAAGGTCATAATTATCATCAAACCTAAGCAAGATCATGTCACAAATACATGTACATTACGAATGCATGACTTACCTTTACTTACCTTGCAACAACTTAGCACCTATGGCATTATGCATAAGCATGTGAATGCATGTTCATGGCATCAAAATTATAAAACCCTAATTCTAGCACGTAAGAGTAAACAATCAATTAAACATGTGAAACAGAAGCTTTGAAAGCATAAAAATATGGAAAAGAGGCTATACAGAAGCAGACATGTGAAAGCAGGAGCAAAACTAAATAAATAAAAATTAGAGTTTCTGGGCAAGTTCATGCGCACACATGAACAAGCCTGTGTGTGCATGATCAAGTCTGCGTGCATAGGCAAGAGTATGCATACATATGTTTCTACACAAAAACCCTAGAAATACAGCAGATGCAATAAAACCTCAAAATGAGAAATCTAACATCCTAACATGCTTTTAAAACATACAACTACATAAACCTAAGCTAGCTAAACATATTAAAACATGAAACTAAGGGAAATAGAAAGATTAAAATATAGAAAAGAAAAGAAATGGAAAAAGAAAAGTTTAGACTAATACCTTAGAGAAAAGCTCTTTAAGATTGATTTTTGATCGTTCCCCTTAGTCAAATCTATTCACAATTAACAAAAAGAGTGATTAGTAATCTTAAACTCAGAGATCAAGGCTAGAAAAGGCCCTAATCAAAAGAAAATTTACTTGAGGATGTTTTGTGAAAAACTCCCTCTTTGATTCACTATTTCTAGTGAATCTTAGTGTTTTCCCATAGGATTTCTGTTTGTTTTGAAAATATACCATGTAAGACTACTTATAGTGTGAAAATAGGGGTTTGGAACGACTCTCAGACAATGTGGAATTCATTCCAAACCTCAACATTGATGCAAAAAACTTGCCTTTCCGAAATTCGCTATGCATGCGCAAGATCGGGTCTCTGTACGTATGCAGAAAGTTGCGTGCGCTTAGCAAGGGTTTCCTTGGCCCTTTTTTTTCTTCCAAAAATAGATTTTTTTGCTTATTAAGAGTTATATTTTTCATTTTAATATTTCTTAAGTCAATTTAACATCTGATTAGGCCTTGAACAAACCTTGGGACTTAGAATTCAGCATCATTGGGAAACGGGGGCCCGAGTTGTAAAGGGTACAAAATGCGGTGTCTATAGAGACCCATATGTGTTATCACACTTTTTTTATTGAGCAAGGCTTCAAGGCCTTCATTAGCATTCTGGCCTGCGCTATGAGGTATTGATTAGTTTTGGCTGTGTTGCAGTAGTACCATATAGAGATGGGTACTTTTCATTTGAGTTACAGGGAGTATGACATCCTTCCATTTAACTGGATTGCCATCTTAGGCATTAGAATTGGATGAGAGCAAGTCCCGGATGAGCATATGCACCCTTAGGTTTTACCGACCCTCTTCCTAGAGTGATGGCGAATTTCTTCAGGCCTACACAAGAGCCCAAGATTCAGCTTAGATAGCTACTAGCGACTATTCACTAAAGAGAGGAGCCTGACAACACGTCGTTTAGGAGATTCTTCTTGTACTTCATCAATACCTGTTTCTTTGGCGATGATATGTCCGTACTACCATTTAGGTGGGTTGCAATAGTGAGGGTAGTACCTCTTATTGGGAGTTATGATTGGAGGTCCCTTTCTTATGGGTTCTTCCTCTGGGGTTCGAGGCTTTTTGCAAGGAAGAGTATCCAGAATTTTGGAGGTTTTTGACCTGGTGGGCATATGAGTACATTTCCTCTTTACGGCCACAGTATACTAGTCTCTCAACCACGACATTTCCTAGAGCATTGGCTTGGTCCATCTGTACCATTACTAGAGTTATATTGGCTCAACTAGCTCCCGTTAGTGCTGCTTTGGTCTATGTTGCATGGGAGTGAGATATGTCATTGGCCTTATGATGGTGTAGTACTGAGCCGACCAGATGTTACTCTAGCTATAGTTGAGTCATATGCATGATGCTGTTTTTGGGCTCTTAATGGTTGGGAGCTCTTTTTGGCTGAATGGACATTGATGTTGGCTTATAAAGTGCCCAGAGATCCACCTAGTACCCTATTAAGCCATGTGATGATTTAGGACGATCTCACATATGCGATAGGCACCTTCGAGGTCTTTCTTACATAAGAGACAGACTATGCTGCTTGATTTATGAGGTAATCTATTGGACCTATCATCGATGATTGCCCTATGAGCAGAGGTAGAGTGCTTAGGGGATATTGGCAAGCTAAGTTGACTAGTTTAAGATCACAGGTAGACACTTTACAGGCTTACGTGACAAAGCTTAAGAGCAGTGCTGCAGCCAAGGACAGGGTTATACAAGAGGAGATTGCCAAAGCCTTGGCCCGTGAGAGAAAGGGATTGCATAAGGAGCGCAAGGGCCATATTACTACCAAAGATATAGATAAGCATTGACTCATTGCCCAGATGGCTATGCTCAGAGGCTACGTCGGCACTCTGATTGGTGAACTTAGAGGGCGAGGGATGTATGTACCTCTGAAGCCTACTTTCCTGTACTTATATGCCTTAGAACAGAGACAGATGCTAGATTATATACTAGCACCTCCGAGCCCTACTGCAAGTGGGGGTTTGCTCTAGTTCCAGATTAGGTATGAGGCTAGGCACCAAGATGGGCTCCACCTTAGGTTCCAAGATACGCTCCAGGCCTTCTGGTTGATCCAGTAGGTCCTTCTTCCAGTCAGGCCACTGAGGGTGACACTAGCGCTAAGTGTTTTGCTGATGACTCATTCAGAGATGATGACTCTTTGTAGCTTAGCCACATGTTGTTGTATTATGATGTAACCCTTGCGTGGGCATGTTTATCTTTGTATGTACTTTTCAAACACTGCCTTTTAGTGGGTCAAATATGTATTATTATTGCCCCATAGTGGGCCAGACATGTATGTATTATATTGTCCTATAGTGGGCCTAGACTTGTATCTTGGTCATTGCCCTGTGGGCTCAAATATATGCATATCAGCTTATGTAGCATTTATGGGCCTATTGCACCATTTTCTTTTCATTTACAAATTGTTGCATCTCTAACATTCATGGTTATCTTGCACCTATTTGCATTCTATATCAATCTTGCATCTGCTTGTATACCATATATTGCATCCACTTGCACACAATCGCATTGTATTCCTACGGATTTACCAACAAATTATGATAAAACTAATCTACTATAAAATGAATTGGAGGAAATGCATGAAATAAAAATTGTCCTAGTATGGTTTCATGCATTTTCAAGGATTAGGAAAACCTTCATGACGTGATCATCCCGGTTTTATTACAATAGTCTTTGGGAAATGCTTTACATGGGTCTTAACCTTGAATAGTCAAGTTTGTTAGGTTAAAATGTATTGACCCCTTGCAATTAATTAATTAATTACCCAAATTAATTAATTAGATCAAATTTCATGCAATAGTGTGGTAGTACAAACAAATCACCAATTATACTAAATGCAGCGGAAAATAAATTTAACACAGGTGATTTGTTTACGAATGGGGAAAACCACCGAGGAAAACCCCATCGAGTGATTTTAAGGTCACCACTCCCAAGAATCCACTATTATCAATCACAAGAGGTTACAAGTCTAAGGAATCTTACCAAACCCTTTGGCCTATCCTGAAATACCAACTTACAGTTGAACCCTTACCCCAATACCCAATTGAACTTGTATTGTAGCGACAATCTTTCCATTGATGCACGAATCCTAGTATGTGACTAACCAATGTGCACGGATCCCAGTACGTGACTTACTCCAGCAACTTGAAAAAGATGTTGGTTGTAAAGTTCTTCAGTTCATCAACAATGAAGATCAGGAAGCTGCTTGCTCACAAAACCTTTGGCATAAAGACGCAGTAGCTTCTTCAGAGAGAATAATGAACTAGGTCACTTTCTTCATGTGTTTTCCCTGTATAACAGCCTTTAAAATAAGCCTTATATATGTCTAGGGTTGTGAGAAAAGAAACCCCACACATACATGTTAGCTATGGCCAAAAATAAAATCTAGAAATTTTGATTTCTTAGATCTCAACAAATTCAGCTCCTTTCGAGCTTCGTTCTTAAATCTCGATGGATACTGTTTCTGTCGAGGTATCTGTCGAGCTTTAATAAACAGCTCTTCTTCACTTGTTTCTTGGTCAGATCTTCATGGCATTAACACTTGACTTGAACAACATGTTTCTTGAAGTCTTAAACCCATCCTAGATCTACCCAATTATAAGTAAAGTGCATTTTGTCAAAGGATTAGCCAATTACATAAAATATGTCCCTAACAAACTTTGTAAATATTGATCAAACTATACAAAATAAAACTTCCTAATGTGGATTTTGTGCAATTCTAAGCCGAAAATAAGCTTGAAATACTATCATCTTCGTACTAGATGACTGAGCCCCAACAGGCTTTTAGATATTTTCAACATAAGCTTTCCCAAACAGGATTCTTGTAGTCTCACCCTCTGGCAGACTATATTGACCAGACTCTGCTATCCATTGAACAGACTAGTCTTGTGGTTTCCTCAAAGGAATCTTATGCAGGAATTGACATCTGTCATCATCATATCGAGCATACCACCATTAAAGCAGAAACGACCTAGGCATAATTTTGACGTTCATCTGGAAGACTTAGGTTGAACCAACCCAACCATCAGGTGAACTGGTTTTCAACATGAGGTTCAACATATTTTAAAATAGCCAACAAGACACATAAAAATAAACTACCCTAGTATAGGTTTTGTGCAGTCTTGATTATCAAGAAAAAGTTTTAGATAAACCGATTTTCCACTGAATAACTTGAGCTTCAACGTGAGTGCAAAAATGATAGAATCTAGGAATTGATGTTGCCGCGAACAAGTTTTCTTCAAAATTGGGTAGCCAAAATCACATCAGAGCGTGTCGGGGGGCAATCTCCTACATGGCATGTCAATGGGGCATGACGTGCACTAATTGCACACTAGCCTAGCCCAGCGTTCACATGTCGGCCTTTAGAAAACACTATTTTTTCACGGTTTCTTCCATCATTCAACATCAAATCACCAGATTTCTTCAAATCTGACCATGGATAATCTAGAGCTCAAGTCTTACAATATTATGGTGGAGCTTGAGAGACAAGTGTTCCATAAGTTTGAGTGTTCTTAGCTGAGGTTTCGAGTTTCAAGCTTGGAGAGTGAACTTACAAATCTTGGTCGGAGATTTACTGCTCTGAGTCAGACTAGAGATAAGGAATGGGCTGCAATAAAGGCTAGTCGTGTTGAGGTGAGTCTCAGGGCTAATGATCTGGTAGGTAGACTAGTGCAGGACACATCTTACATTCATTCTACTTTGAGTGTTGATTATAGGCCGGTTGACGAGCCTAGTGAGCCACAGTTGGCATTTCTTCATCTCTAGAATGAGCTAGCAGAAAAAGAGGAGATATTGAGGGTTGCCACTGCAAAGGTTGGCACATTACAAGCCATGTTTAACATAGAGATGTAGAGTTGCACCTTGAGTTCTAGATTAGAGAGAGTGCTGGTCCCTTTTTGACACTCATATACTAGACCCAGTGAGATTGATAGAGATCTTGGTTTTAATGCTGCAGGGTTACTCTGTACCCACTCTTCAGACGATCCGATTCTCTTCACCAGCTTTGGGAGGTTGTGCTAGGCAATGTCAGACTGTTTGGGCCATGTTTGAATTGCTTATATCTTTTCTGTTTTTTGTTTTATCTGCACATGACCTTATGTAGTTAGCATTCCACCATGTTTGACTTGCTTCTATCATTTCTATTTTTTCTATTTTTTTAATTCAAGAAAAAAAAAAAGGTTTGCACTTAATCATGCAAAGTACTGTATTACAGCATCTAAATTGTAGGCAAATTGAAATTATGTCCATTCATGTCTGCTAAGATCAAGGCTCCTCCTGAAAATGCCTTCTTCACCACATAAGGGCCCTCAGAGGTTAGGGCAAACTTTCCTTTATGGTTAGGCATAGCTTGATTTCTATTCTTCAAGACTAAGTCACCTTCTTCAAAGACTCTAGGTCGAACCTTCTTGTTGAATGCTTGCTCTATGTGGCGCTGGTACAACTCTCCATGGCACATCGCAGTCATGCGATTTTTATCTAACAAGTTCAACTGCTCATAGCAAGAATGAGCCCATTCAGCTTCCATTAGCTCTATCTATGACAAAATCATGAGAGACAAGATCTCTACCTTTGCTAGGAGGACGACTTTCATGTCACAAACCAAAGAATACGGGGTTGCACCAGTGGAAGTACAACAAAAGTGCGGTAAGAACACAAGGCAAATGGTAGGTACTTATTACAGTCCTTATAGGTATCTGTCATCTTCAATAAGATCTTCTTCACATTCTTGTTGGCTGCTTCCATTGCACCATTCAATTGAGGATGGTAGGATACTGAGTTTCAATGATTAATCTTGAACTATTGGCAAATCTGCTAAATCATTTTTCCATTCAGATTCTTCCCATTATTGGTAATGAGCTCTCCTGGCAAGCCATAGCGACAAATGATATTTTGTTTCAAGAATCAAGCTACTACCACCTGTGTGACGCTCTTGTAGGAAGCAACTTCCACTCACTTGGTATAGTAGTCGATAGCCACTAAAATATGCTCATGCCCATTTGAAACTTTTGAAATCACAGGTTCAATGACATTCATACCCCACACAGAAAAAGGCCACAGCATTGCTAGGGAGGAACATTTTTCTTGTCCTAATAGACTTGGCATTGATGGCAAGTTCTCACATGCTTAATATAATCATTCTTCATGTTGAGGCAATAGTAACTGGCTTTTCACAATCTTTTGGGTTGATAAAGGTCCTCTAGCATGGGCTCTAAGCAAACCTTTATACACCTCTTCCATAAAATGTTTAGCTTTTGTAGCGTCTATACATCGAAGCAGGGTTGTATCATGGTTCTTCTTTTATAGGATTTCACCACTTAAGAAAACAAGCATGCCATGTGCCTGATGAACTTCTCACTCTTAGTGGCTACACACAAATATTCCCCATCCTTGATATAGGATTGATATCGTGGTACCATGTCTTTCCATTAATTTCAGCTTCAACATTCATGCACTCCTTAATATTTATGTAGTAGGCTGGTAAACCACAGACTTCTATGCACAATTGTTGCATTTCATCTCCTTTAGCCAACTTAACCATGCTAGTCAAGGTTGTTAGGGCATCAGCAAACTAATTGTGTGCACGAGACAAGTAAGCAAATGTAATATCCTGAAACTTCATAATCAAGCGGTGTAGATACCGTATTCCGTTTGCCCTCAATTTGCGTGCCAAACCCCAGAAATTCCAAAGATATTAACTTTTCACCAAGAGACCATGGGAACTTCTAAATTGACATGGTACAACCCGTTCGTGCATCGGAGAACTCAAAGTGCCTTTTTAGATCAAATTGACCAAAATGCCCCTGGTTAGCCCAGGGTTGACCAAAGGTCAAAATTTGTCCAAAACATCCAAAAACAACATTTTCCATGTTATAACATCAAACCCAAGGTTATCAGAGATTTTTTTCAACGTTGACCAAGTTTGACTCGAGGTTGACTCCTAGGAAGTCTGAAAACCTAATTTTTATCTACCCATCAAAATGAGTTGGAAACTAGCTTCATTGTGAATAGCATTTAATTCCCTTTCCAATGACTATTCATGGGTTGAAATTGGAATTAAAATGGTTGAGATATCAATGAAACAGCCAAGCGTGTCAGCTTGCTTCTCAAGGCCATAACTTTTGATCTGACTGTTGAAATTTCATTTTGTTAAGTGTTCTGGACTCTAGATATCCATATCTTTCTAATACCACTAGAATTAGCTCAATCGTAGTTTGGAAAGGCCTTCAAATAAGCGATCAAATTTGGGACTAAAAAGCTAGAAAAGGACAAAATAGCTGACGTCATGATGCCATCAACCTAGCAATCCTTGAAGGTGCATCGAGCACTTTTTTGCCTATAAAATATCCAAAACATCCTCAAATAGATCAGATTTTGATAGGGATGAACTTTGGGGACAGAGAGCATCTTTTCTAGGTAGTTTTCTCTCTTTTCTATACATTTCTCTCCCAAAAACACCTAAAACCTTTAATCTTCCTTGTTTCTACACATCAAGCGGTTTGTCCTTGCTCTCATCTTCATCTCCTTGGTCTTTGTACCTTGGATCTGAGGTTAAGGGGTGTAGATGTAGCTTTTTAGCTGCTACCTACACCCATTTAATTTTTATAGTTGTTTATTGCTTTCTTATAATTTCCTAGCATGTTTATTACTTTATCTTGCTTCCTAGCATGTTTTATTACTTTCCTAACATGTCTACTTGCTTTCTCAACTTGCTTTATTGCTTTGATGTTGTTGGCCTAGCCTTCTTGGTCTAGGTATGTCTAAATTTCTTGGTTGTGCTCTTTGCCATGTGATAGGCCAAAAAATGTATTGACCCCTTGTGATAAATTAACCAATTAATTTAGCCAAGTGAATTAATTAAGTTAATTAACATGCAATTGCGTGGCAGCACAAACAAATCACCAATATACTAATTATGCAGCGGAAAATAAATAACACGGTGATTTGTTTACGAATGGGGAAAACCTCACGACAAAAACCCCACCGGGTGATTTTCAGGTCAACAGTCCCAAAACTCCATTATTATCACAATAAGCGGTTACAAGTAAAGAAATCTCAAGTACCTTACCAACCTACAGTTGAACCCTTATCCTAATACCCAATTGGACTTGTTCTGTAGTGACAGTTTCCCCTTTTGATGCACGGCTCTCAAGTACGTGACTAACCAATGCGCGGATCCCAGTACGTGACTTCAATCACAAACTAGAGAAAGTTTGTTGGCTGCAAAGTTCTTCAGTTCATCCCAACAATGATGAACTAGGTTAAGAACTTCGTCTTTGGTCACAAAACCCTTGGTGCAAATACACAGCAACTTCTTCAACAGTGATGAACTAGGTTAAGAACTTCGTATTTGGTCAAAATTTGCTTGAACAGAGTTTTCTCAATGCTTGTGTAACTTGTGAACACTTTGACAGCCCTTAAAATAGTTCTTTTATATGTCTAGGGTTAGGAGAAAAGAAGGACCAAAGACACATCCACGGATCCCAAGAAATCATATTAGAAATTCTGATTTTATAAACCTCGACAGATAGAAGCTGTCAAGCAGGTGTCGAGCTTACGGGCTGGAACAGCTTACTTCAGCTCGATAGATGCAGCTGTCGAGCTTTAATGATTTTGCACTTTCAGCTTATTTTCTTAGACAGACTTGAAGGCTTCCACACTTGATCTTGAAATATAGTTTCTTGAAGTATTCAACACATCTTAGATCTACCCATGTACAAGTAAAGTGCGTTTTTTCAAATGATTAGCCAATTACATAAAAGAGTAACATATGTCCTTAACAAGTGAACTACATATGTCCTAACAATCTTCCCCTTTGGCAATCCGTGACAAAACCACAACGAACAAATGAACATATGAGAGAAGTCATAAATCACTCAACTTATACTCACTTGTTGAATATAATAAAATCTATCCTAACACAAACTCTTGAAAAACTTTGTAAGAAGAGAGTTTATGGGAAGTAGACTTTGACAACCTGTATTTCTGAAACATTTAAAACAAAATTTATCAAGGCATCTTTGTGTGAAACAGAAATAATAGATTGCATACAATTAAAGAATCATGTGTATAAAGAGAGAAAAGAAACAACACATGTAGAGGTAGGTGAAAGAAACATACATCCACATATAGAAAGAACTAAGTACAATAAATGTCAATAAATGGTCACAAGACCCAACGTACATGAATAATGTATCTAAAAAGAAAGAAAAGAAAAGATACATCATATCCTCACTACATCCCTCAAAACAATGACAACACTCCCCCTAACAAAAATGTCCTATACTACTAACTCTCTCCCTAAGTATGACTACTCTCTTATCCAAAAACTACTCCCCCTTTTTTGTCACGAGTGCCAAAAGGCAAGAGTGTCAAGTAGACATCTCATCGGTAAAGCTAGCATCCCCATCATCATCATAATTAGAAGCATCATCGACATCGCCATCATCATCATCCTCAGAGTCAGAAGCCGCTGGAGGAGGTGGTGAAGGAGTTGCCTTAGGAACAAAACCACCCATGGTCGCCTGCCGTGTAGCAATACGGCCAACACGAACATTCACCTGATACAACTCAGTGGAGAGTGTATCAAGACGAGCATCCATGCGCTGTAACTGCGCCATGATGTCTCCTAATGACACATCGCTCATAGAAGAAGAGGGAGCAGATGTAGATGGAGCAGATCGAGATAGAGCTGATCGGAAAGGAGGAGTGGAATTTGACTGTCGCAACCTAAACTGCGCATTACTACATTTTACGGTAGCGGTGTCTATGGACACATGAAAGTGAAATGGTCGGACGCAGGAAAAGGAACAGAAAAATGGCGTAGAATCCTCATGATAGCAGAAGGAAAGATGAGCTTATCATGGGTCGCCGCATCTAAATGAACATTTATAATAGACAGAATGAAATGAGAAGGAAAATCTATTGTAAGATGCTCAAGGAGGGATAAAAAAAATCGAGCACGAGGCTCTGTGATGGAGTTGTAGTGAGAGAAAGGATGTAGTACAAAAGTCATCACCATATTTAAGAATCTAGGACCTTTAGCAAAAGGCCGACATGATGTATACTGACGCTCACCCCACTCAGAAGGGCGCTCACAAAAAGCTGAAATAAGCTCATCCTTGGACACAGTCCGTAGACGCTCACAACCAGGACAGTTAGGAGACATTACCCTAGGAACTCGAAGCACATCTGTAACAAGCTGCGGTGTGACAAGAAAGCACATACCTCAAACGCGAGTGAAAAAGACAGATACTGAACGATCAATCCCATGCATGTTGGAGTAAAACTCCTGTATAAGCATGAGAGGACAAGTGACCGGGATGCCACACAGTGACTCCCATTCCCTACTGTGAATGACATCGGGAAGGTAAGTATCAGCGAAGTTAGCCAAAAAGACTTGGCGTTCCAAATGAACACCTCGTCTAGAAAAGTTCTCCGGGAATGCTTTATGGGCATCATCATCACGAAACCGAAGAGTTAGAGGAGCAGAATCAGAAGATGAAGAAGCTCCGGAACGAAGAGGGTTATTAGCCAGAGTAGATTTACGTTTAGGTGCCATAAACACGACTAACGCAAAACAGAATGAGAGAGGGAGAGAGGGAGACAATCAGAAAAGTCCCAAAGCCATTCAAATATAACAAGTATATTGAATATAGAGTATGTATGCATGGGGAATGCATAAACATGTGACATGCAAAACAAATTTCATCATGGGCTCAGCCCAATCCAATCCTACCAGCACACAGACATATTACACACATCTAAATGCATGAAAATACCATTATAATGCAAATGTGATGCAATGAAAGAGATTTTGAACACATTTAAGTGAAAACACATCCCAAAATTTTAACAAAAACTCATCAATTTTGAAAATCTCCAAATTTTTTCAAAAACCCCAATACCTGAGATTCAAAAACATGAAATGCATGAAAATCCAAAGTTTCAAATAAATAAACACATAGTCACGATCCTCTCTAAGATACTTAATGTTGGGTTCTAAGAAATTAGGAATTAATGTATTAGAACTTCAATTTGTATTTTGTTGGCAAACCATGATCAAAACATTTAGTCTAGGTTTAGGCTTGCTCAAAGTATGTTTATTTGTAAAATTGGAATCGAGTGATTGCAGAATTTATTGGACTAAATCTGTAAGTCTCGATCGATCGAAAATTAAACTCGATCGATCGAACCACGTACAGATTTATTTTTCTGCAGAGTTCCAGTTCAGCCCAAACTCTATTTAAACGTCTTGGGGTTCAAGTAAAACTTTTATATATATAAGGGAAACCCTAGAACGTTTTTGGGACTTTTTGAGAGAGAGATTAGAGTGCCTCTTGTGCCTCCTTTTATTAGGGTTTTGTTCCCAAACCTCTCTAAGTCTTTGTTGCTCATATTTGCTGTTTATGTGAATCTCTGGTGAGATCCTTGAGGAGTTTTCCTTCACATAAACTTAGGGTTTTCAAGGTAGAGATTATTTCTACATCTTGATGATCAACAAGGTTGCTATCATTGAAGCTTAAAGAAAAACAAGTGAGGAGCTTGTACTTGAAGAAGGAGTTCAAAGAAAGAAGTAGTCCGTGGATTCGGAGCCTGCGCGTGGTCGTGTCAGGAAGTTACTACTGGTGGGTAGCATTAGGAAGTCAAGCGGGGAGCTTGTAAGTCCTTTTGTAAGAACTTCAATTCTTTCTTAGTGGATTCCGTTTTGCCTTGAGGATCGGTGGGTAAAATCCTCCCCAGGTTTTTTACCGGTTTGGTTTTCCTGGGTGATCATATCTTGTGTTATTTATTATTCCGCTGCTTTATATGCTTGATATGATTATTTGATTGTTTTAACCTAGAATTGTTTAATTTGACTAAGTAACAACTTGGCTAATTAATCTAGGCTACGCAATCTGGTGGTTTTAAGGGGTCTAAATTTCCAACACTTAACTTGAACAGAGAATCTAGGCCTATCACGCCCAAGGCTAACAAACCTCAAAAGCCCAACCTCCAGTAGAATTAACTATGGCTTCGAATAATTTAGTAAGTGGAGTCACCAACAATTTATAGTAAAAATCTCCCTCTTAGCTTAGTACTGTTGGAAAATCTGGTTTTGTATCTTATACAAAACACACAGCGGAAGCAACAAATACGGATCTACTTCAATCATGAAAGATAAACATGTAACCATGAATTCTAGAACAAAGAAAAGGAAGCGTACCTTGATGCAGTGAAATTCAAAACAAAAACTTGAGAAAACCTTTAATCTTCATCTCAATTCCACATAGTGCCCAAGATGTGTGGTCTCTCAATCAGTCTTTTGTACATAGATACTCAAAGAAAACTCTTCTTTTTCTCCATATGGAGAAAAACTGATTTCTTTTCTTTTCATCATACGTACGTTTAAACTATTCTCATAGTTTCTTTATTTAATAACTCTTATTAAATAATGACTGATTATCTAATTGGGTTAGCCTTTTGGGCCTACCCAATTGGGCTTTAGTTTGTGGCTTGAGATGGGACCAAATGGAACAAATAAGACTCTAGCTCCAATGGGCCTTGGGCTTTTCTGTCAACTCTTGACAAGCCCAAAGTTACCATTAATTATATTCAATACCACTATAAGAATATAATTGCACTCTGGGCCTTATTAATAAATTATATCCTAAAACTTTATTATACATACAACCCCTTCATTAAAATATTCGTAGAAATACAAAGTCATAAATATAGACTGCCACTTTGAAGATTACTACATCTTAATCCTTGAGTACCTGGTTTAATCCTTTAAGTTATTCATCATATATTTATAAAATCCAATTTCATAAATATATATTTTAGTAACTCCTTACTAAAGTGGTTGGGCCCAACACTTCGAATAACCAAACCCATTAAACTTATCTCAAGGGAATATTTTATATCTCCGTTAAGAGATTATGAATTCCATCAACACTAAATGCGGCTGCCCAACATACTGAGATTTTGACCGTAACTAATAGATCTCACTCCTGATATATCAAAGCAACCTACATCTCATGATTAGGTCCATTATTCTCTCAGGATTTAGAGTTGATGTAAATAAAAGTCGTGAGATTTATTATTCATTTGACAGTCATTAGGAGAATAATAAATCTCACAGCGGTCCAATTCAATATGTCTTAACTCTCAAAACATATGAACATACCAACTAGAAGTCTCCACTTCCATGATCAAGACAAATCATCGTAGTTGATATGTTATAGTCTTTGCAGATGAAATGCCCAATTTCATCACCGACTACGAACTAAAATTCTGAGTTTACAAAGAACTTGTGATTTATATCTTTCTGTGACTTTTCACATAAATCACATACTATGCATCTCATGGACTAAAATAATGTCCCATTAGTTCATAAATAGATAGTCTCATATAATTAAACAATTTAATTATTTATGACATGCCAATAAATTGGATTTTAGGGCATAAATCTCAATAATCTCCCACTTGCCCTCAAAGACAATTTATCATATATCCGACACTTATCTTCCTTTAGAGTAATTCAAAGTCATTCTAAGGTAAGGTTTGGAAACAAGTTTCAGTCAGATTTATTGCATAAATTGTCCTTTCTACTACTACTTTACACGTACTCATATCTCTCTAATGAGATGATACTTATGCTTAATGTGTATCTTCACCACCTAGGATGAACACATATCTTGAAGTCCAACTTCATGAATCACAATCAAACTACAAGTCAGAATTTGTACATCCAATAAACATCAAAACTTCACTTTTGTGGACAAGCATATAATCCCTCATTCTCCTAAGATATTTGAGTATATGCTTTACTTCCACTAAATGAAGTGATCTTTGATTCACTTGATATTTGCTTATTATGCCCACCGCAAAATAGACATTTAGCCTAGTATTTAGCATAGCATATAGACTTCCTATCAATTTGATATAAGGAACCGTCTTATATGCTCTTCCTTTTATATGTCTTAGGACCATAGTCCTTTTATAAAGGAATTTCAAACTTAAAAGGAAAGAATCATTTCTTGAAGTATTATATGCTATACTTGGCTAGAATATAATCTATTTATGCACTTTGAGATAGACCCAATATCCTAATTTCTGAATTTTAACATAGTTATAATTCTTAGGATGTGACTAGTCTTTCCCAAGTACTTTATATCAAACTAGACTAGACAACCAAAACTCTATTGATGACAATAACTCTACATCATCCTAAATGATTAGAATGTCATCAATATACATTAAGAAATTTATTATTCTATATAACTTTTATACACTTAAGGCCTTTTAATACTTGATCAAAATCAAACAATTTGATTGCTTGATCAAAGATGATATTTATGACCTAGATGCTTGCATTAGTTCATAAATGGACTTTAAGCAACTTGCGTGCTAATCACCACTGGTTCTTTACTATGAACAAGTCTAGTTACATCATATAGATGTCTTCCTCAAGATTGCTACTAAAAGAAACTTTCTTGATATCCATTGCCATATTTCATCCAAATGAAATATAATGAATAAGAGAATCTAGATAGAGTCAAACTTAACTATTGGTGAAAAAATCTTTTCATAGTTGAACCATTTCTTTTTGAATAGATCTTTTCGCCACTAGTCTTGACTTTGAAGGTTTGCACCTTCAAATCTATCAATCTCATTTACTTGTAGACCTATTTGAAAACAATAGGCTTAATGCAATTAAGCGTCTCTACAAGTTCTAGACTTTAAATAGAATCTAATTCTATTCACATAACCTTGAACCAGTATTCCATATTCATATCATCTATTGCCTTTACGTAGGACCGAGGATCAAATTTATATCCTTGTGGAATGACTTCAAAAGTGTATTCCAAAAGTATGAATTTATTTGGTAATCCTCCCACTACGATATTATACCGGTATAATAGTTATCTACAGAATAACGTCTTGTGGTGTATCTAATACAACCATTTCATTTCAAAATGTATTTTATAGTTGTCTTTTAACAAATTCTGACATTTTTCTTCTAGAATAATCTACCTTTAATTCTACCTTTAAAAGAGCCCTATTCCTTCTTTATGTATGTACTAACTTAAAGAAGTCATTGGAACTTTATTCCTTTACAAAAAGGAACCTTAGATCATATTATCCTTTAAATAGAATTCATAGATTGTGAATATAACAAAATAATGGTTCTAAAAGCCCATCTTTCACAAATCTTGAATAACACTTAGATTAATAAGATCTAGACATAAGTGCCAAAACATACAATACAAAACGATGAAAACTTTCTCTTTAAAAAGTAAAACATGTAAATTTCCATCTAGAAGATAATTATGAACAATGCTTAGCTTTACCAAAATCAGAAACACTTCTCTTTTGGTCATGCTTTTGAGTCTAATTTCCTTTTGACAACTACTAGGGCAACTAATTTGTCCAACTGTTTGGTATTTTAATTCCTCTTCTTATCACCCTTACCTTTCGGTTTAGGCTAAGAATTTGAATTAAATCATATTGATCTTAGCCTTAGCTTGATGTCTTCTGTTACATAGAACTCACTCATCAATTTAGATAATATAATAAGAATTTATTTTCAAAACAATCTGAATTGATCAAATGATTCTAGCAAGGACTTGTGAATCATATCCACATGATATTAACATTTAATCTCTACATCCAAGAATTCCAATTCATTTTAAAAATAAAATATTTTTATAAAATGACATAGAATTGGAACTTCTTAAGCTTTTCTTAGCACTCAATATGATTCATACCAAACATCTCATTTAAACTTAATATAAAGTCTAAGTTTAGTACTAACTCTTGCATCTCATGCTATAGTACAATTGAGATAGAAGCCAATGAAACCTTTTAGCATTTCAATGGAGACTATGATCATATCATAAGCTATCTTCCATTAAATGCATCAATTATAGGAAATTATGACAATACTGAATCAAAACATGAAAATGTACTTCAGCTCCTTTAAGCACTATGTCCAAAATTATTTCTTAGTTAATGTGATTCAACTAAAATAGTAGCTAGAGGACAAAATTTACGACAACTTTATATTGAGACGATGAACTTAAATACAAGAACATTATCATTTTGCATCCATAACCATATAATATGGAACCCGAAAACCATACTATACCAGGTGCAACAGCAACCCAATCCATGTCTATAATTTCTTGGTAGCAAGTTTATCATAAACACATTAATTGATTGAGAATTACTCTCATTATTAGTGCTATCATGATAAGTCTTATCATACACTAATAATATGCTGTATTAACTTTAGCCTCTAAGTAATAATGACATAGCTCCTTTGGGAGGTTAACATTACACTTAGTCTAGTGTACACCATTATCTTAAATCATGTGTAGTCACATTTCACCTCCCTTTATAGTGTTTAAACTTGTAGTACCATGAATCAAAACACCCTCCTTTGGGATCGCGAGACATATATGCCAAGACGAGATGCTTGTTCACACTACTTTAAATGGGTAAGTTCAATCTTGTAGTACTACTAAGTAAACACCATCCTTTAGGATTGTGAGGCATATACGCCAAGACGAGGTGCTTACCTACACTACTATGAACCGACAATAGAGGCCGTGAGATCCAACCCTTGTATCTCTCTCCCACTAGAAATTTTAAAACAAGTGGATTATCTTGAAATCATTGTGATCTAATCACAATTTTAACCCTACATATTAAATGTGTTTAATTGTTTAAATTCAATGTGATATAACTAAGTCATGTCACAATAGCGTAATGAACATTCGCGCAATCACAATGAAGTTTAACCTTGTAATCCGTGAAGTAAATACCCTCCGCATGGAATGCAAAACTTGAAGTCAAGACGAGGTATCTACTCACATTACAATAAACTTAACAAAAGGGTTATTTCAAGAATTCCCACTCATTATTTGGGTTTTTCTTAAATAATTGTGATCCCATCACAACTAATAACCTTGCACTTGTTGTAGACTCTAATCTTATTAGAATCACTAACTAAAACGGAAGTCCTAAACTATTTAGGATTCCTTAAACACTAATGAATCAAAAATTAGTTATGTAGAACTCTATCCTTAATTTACTAGATAAAGTATTCTAATCTCATTAGAAACTATATAACTTTAATTAGAATTTTAATCTAATTAAAAACCTCTAACTAAAATAAATTAAGGACTTTTAATCATAAAATGATTTAGTACCAAGAGTTCTATTTAACTAACTTCTTTGATCTCATTAGGTCTTTTAGTTAGAACTATGTGTAATCTAATCACACACAACATTGCTATTAAAAAACTTGAAAACACTTAGAAAAAATTCTGATTTTCTTTCTTTCGATCAATCGAATGTGCCTCTCGATCAATCGACTATCAATCGAAAATCAATCTACTTAAAAAGTCTAATCACTATTTCACTCGATCGATCGAAAGTGATTTTCGATCGATCGAAACTCGTGAAACTTGAATTTCCAGAAATTTTCTAAGGCAGTTTTCTATGGTTTTTCTTGAACAAACAACTAACTGTTTTTGACATCTTCATTGTTTTCTTACAAAAACACTTTTTGATTTTATCAACGAAAATTTTCAGATCAAACATTAGGGTTTTTCAATATCAAAATCAAAAACCATAATAATGCTAGAAACCTTGAAAACACAATCCTAATCTCATTAGGAATAAATTTCATAATCCTAGCATTAACATACTGTTTGATCACAAAATAATATATATATCACTAGACTAACATCTGTACATGTAAATCATTCAATAATGAAAGCTATTCATTCATACATGCACGTCTAGCAAAAACAAAAGGTTTTATAATAAACATGTAAACAAAAGCATGTTAATAGCAAATTGAAAAAGCCACATGGGTCCATAATATACATATTTGAATTCATCTAATATCTAAGACCAATTGCCAACTATATCCAGACCATGCGAAACAAAAGTTTACACCATGGACATGATGCAATTGTCTTATATTAGATATCAACAAACCCAGTAATATATGTAGGCGGTGTGCACTCCAATACTCGGACTAAAATAAACTGCAATTGATGAAAGAAACAACCATAGCCTTTACGAATCGTGTCAGACCCGTAATAAAAATTAAATATCAAGCCAATGGTTTCTTTAATCTTTAACCAATATATCACATATATTAATCACAGCAGTTCCAAAACAAAATTATGCAGAAACTTTACTGTAGAAAACTAGAACACCAAGAAAACAGTTTTTCTTTAATTCTAAAATTCAATCACATGCTATACAATCATGATATTGAAGACCGCTTTGATACCATTTGTTGGAAAATCTGGTTTTGTATCTAATACAAAACACACAACGGAAGCAACAAATACGGATCTACTTCAATCATGAAAGATAAACATGTAACCATGAATTCTAGAATAAAGAAAAGGAAGCATACCTTGATGCAGTGAATTTCAAAACAAAAACTTAAGAAAACCTTTAATCTTCATCTCAATTCCACATGGTGCCCAAGATGTGTGGTCTCTCAATCAGTCTTTTGTACATAGATACTCAAAGAAAACTCTTCTTTTTCTCCTTATGGAGAAAAACTGATTTCTTTTCTTTTCATCATGCGTACGTTTAAACTATTCTCATAGTTTCTTTATTTAATAACTCTTATTAAATAATGACTGATTATCTAATTGGGTTAGCCTTTTGGGCCTACTCAATTGGGCTTTAGTTTGTGGCTTAAGATGGGACCAAAGGGAACAAATAAGACTCTAGCTTCAATGGGCCTTGGGCTTTTTCGTCAACTCTTGACAAGCCCAAAGTTACCATTAATTATATTCAATACCACTATAAGAATATAATTGCACTCTAGGCCTTGTTAATAAATTATATCCCAAGACTTTATTATACATACAACCCCTTCATTAAAATATTCGTAGTAATACAAAGTCATAAATATAGACTGCCACTTTGAAGATTACTACATCTTAATCCTTAAGTACCCGGTTTAATTATTTAAGTTATTCATCATATATTTATAAAATTCAATTTCATAAATATATATTTTAGTAACTCCTTACTAAAGTGGCTGGGCCCAACACTCTGAATAACCAAACCCATTAAACTTGTCTCAAGGGAATATTTTATATCTCCGTTAAAAGATTATGAATTCCATCTTGAAAATATATGTTCCATCAACACTAAATGCGGCTGCCCAACATACTGAGGTTTTGACCGTAACTAATAGATCTCACTCCTGATATATCAAAGCAACCTACATCTCATGATCAGGTCCATTATTCTCTCAGGATTTAGAGTTGATGTAAATAAAAGTCGTGAGATTTATTATTCATTTGACAGTCATTAGGAGAATAATAAATCTCACAGCGGTCCAGTTCAATATGTCTTAACTCTTAAAACATATCAACATACTAACTAGAAGTCTCCACTTCCATGATCATGACAAATCATCGTAGTTGATATGTTATAGTCTTCACAGAAGAAACGCCCAATTTCATCACCGACTAAGAACTAAAATTCTGAGTTTACAAAGAACTTGTGATTTATATCTTTCTATGACTTTTCACATAAATCACATACTATGCATCTCATGGACTAAAATAATGTCCCATTAGTTCATAAATAGATAGTCTCATATAATTAAACAATTTAATTATTTATGACATGCCAATAAATTGGATTTTAGGGCATAAATCCCAACAAGTACTCCAATCACCACCAATAAACTAAGCTCCATGCCTAACGTATAGCTAATTTATCTATAAAACTATAGGAGAGTGGAATGAGCTAAAACCCAATAAGTAGCATAATTAATGGGAGTGGGAGAAATGCAAGTCTCATGATAATTAGCATTTTTACAACACACAAAACACGTTACACTTTGGGAGTTTCTCTGCAAAATCAATTTCATGGATAAAACTACAAGAATGATTGAAACAGTATAGCACAAAGCCTTTTCAAAATCTCATTGTGAAACTATGAACAATAATAACATTGTTCTAAACTAGAAAATCCAACACAAGGCCACATGACAGTCGCTAACATAAAGCCGGAATTCATTGCCAACATAAAGCCAGAACTCATTTGCTGACACAGTCGTAACTAATCTGTCGACACAAAGCTGGAATTAATCTGCCAATGTAAAGCCAGAACTCATCTGCCGACACAAAGCTGGACCTCATAACCATTTGTGGGCGCAATTGGGGAAGAAAAGATGGAGTCGCCACCTAGATTAGGTCTTGGAACAATATGTATAGTGCCCTTCATGGAAGGACTGATCTTACTACTAGAGCATGTGTTCGGAGTTTAGGTATAAGGATGGGAACATGTTAGGTACCCAACCCCACCCGACCCGTGGGTCGGCTTTCACTCATTGTGTCTTACATCTTAATCTTATTAAAGGTATATTCAACATTGTTATTCTAGACTCACAAATACACTAGCATACATCTAAGCAAACAAACATGGCATTTCGTCCCAAACCCTAATATACATCTATCATAGCATATCACATCATATACTCCCAAAGGTGGAAACATATCATAGCATAATCATACAAACATGTTATTGCATCTCATTATTAAAGGAAAGACAAAAAAACAAAAAAAACAAAAAACAAAAAAAAAACAAAAAAACAAACAAACAAAAAAACAAACAAACAAACAAACAAACATCATCCAAAACAAGAATAAATTCAAATCAATGCATATTCATATGAATGCATGTCTTACCTCATTTACCTCACTGCATCACAGTACCTGTGCATCAATGCATGTTCATGGCAAAACAAAAAAATCAAAAGTAAACCCTAATCTAGCACGTGAAGGAAAAACAATAACAAAACATGGAGGAAGAGACATGTAAAGCATGAAAACAAGGCAAGATTGAAGCATATTATATAAATAGAATAGAGAAACAGAAGCAGAAAAGGTTCGAATTAGTGTTTCTGAGCACAACTATATGTGCACATACATAGGGCCTACGAATGCAGCCTAGTTGTATGCATATGCATGCTTTAAGTATATGTGTGCATGCAGTAAGCATGCATACACATACACGCCCTAACCCTAACAGAACAAAGCAGAAATAAAGAACTAACAACCTAACATGCTTAAAACAATAATATAAATAGAACATAAACTAAACAACATGTTATAACTTAAACAAACAAGAAAAACAAAAGAAACAGAAAGATTAAAGCAAGAAAAGAAAGGAAAAGGACTTAAAACATATACATCAAAACACAAAACTCCTTAGCTTGATTTTGACCGTTCCCCTAAGTCAAATTTGTTCACAACCAAACAAGGAAGTGATTAGTAATCTTAAAACTCTAAGATCAAGGCTAGAAAAGGCCTCAATTAGAAAAATATTGACTTGAGGATGTTTTGTGAAGACCCCCCCCCCCCCCCTTTGATTCATTATTTCTAATAAATCTTATGTTTTCCCTTAGGATTTTCTGTGTGTGTTTTGAAAAGGAACCATGCATGGATTTTTATAGTTGAAAAATAGGGATTTGGAACAGCTCCTAGATGGTGTGGGATTCATTCCAAAACCTAGATTTAATGCAAAAAGCCTTGCCTTTCATAGATTTTGGAACCCTAGCATGTGTATGCATGCCCATGTATGCGTACGCATGCATGAAGCATGTGTACGTAGCTTTGGAACATGCATGCGCATACGTGTGTATGCGTACACATGCCCTTGGGCTTCTTGGCCTTAATTTTCTAAAAATATATTTATTTTTTTCATAAAAGAGTTATATTTTTTTGAAAACACTTTCCTCAAGTCAATTTCAACCTGATCAGGTTCTAAACCAACCTTGGGCTTTAGAATTCCAACATCATTGGGGAACGAGTGCCTAAGTCTTAAGGGGTACAAAATGCGACGTCTACAAATGCCTGAGTCTTAGGCCCAACTCACACCTGTATATAACACGCATACATGGGGCAGGGGGCAACTCCATAGAGTTGCATGTGATTCGTATGTCCGAAATCCCACCTTTATTACTCGAGAAATGAGCAATTACACGTTCACTATCCCAAAACCTGTTTTGCCAATCACAAGCAAAAGGCAAGTGACTCGCTATGCTAAAGTCACTAAAAAAGAAAAACAAACATAACCAACGGTCGCAACCAACAACCAAACAAACAAGCTACTCTTATGAGCTTAAAAGGATACATATATGTGGTGTCCATCTGGGGCTTTTGCCTTAAACTTCTTCGAGTGGCTTGCACCTCTAAGTAATACTTGTGTTATGTCTCCATCTCTTTCTCTTCTATTATGGTAAGGCTCTTGCCTCTAGATAACTTTTGTCTCTATCTCTACCTCTACCTTTTCCACTATGCCTGCATATTCAATTCCCTCAAGATATGTGCACAAGTTTTGTATTCTTGACTTGTATAGGATTTGTGCATGCATATTCAATTCCCTTGGGATATGTGCACAAGTGGTTTTATTCTTTTCTTCTGACTTGTATAGGATCTGTTCTTGCACATTCAATTCCCTCAGGATATGTGCACAAGTGGCCTTGGTAATTATGACTCATGAGAAAGTCCTTGGTGTAAGATCCACTGGGGAGAATATCTTGCTAATAAGTGTGTTGGTGGCCTATGGGAGAGCCTTGTTGGTAATTTTTACCTACGAGGAAGTCTTTGATATGTGTAGTCCACTGGGAAAAATTCTCTTCTTCCCCTTTATGACTTACTGGAGAAAAAGGGAAACTTGTGTTGATTCTACTCATTAGGGAATTTCCTCAGCCCGCCTAGGGAAAAGATTGTTCTTTACAACCTTCGAGGGAGTTGTCCTTGTGCTTTGGACTCGCAGGGGAGTTCTCCATGATACTATACATTTTATAACTCCCTGGGGATTTGGTTGATGGTCTTAACTCATATGGAAGTTTCCACAATGATTTCCAATCCGTTGAGGGATGTTCTTGATCTTTTCAATCCACTAGGGATGCTTTGAGAGTTTTTGTGCCTTCTACCCAATTGAGGGTATTTTTGTCATTTTTTGGTGCAATCTTGAATTTTCTTTTGTACTTTCTACCTTCTGGGAGTCCGCTAGGGATATTCAATTTTTTTTGTTTTACTAAACTACACTTAGTTTAGTAGGAGTCCTAAACTACATGTAGTTTAGCCACCAGACCTTCCCACCTTTTCATATTTTTCCAATGGTTATCAACCGTTTCTTTTTCTTCTTATTCCTCTTCATCTTCTTCACCCTTTTAGTTCATCTCTAACTCCTCAACTTCCATCATCTTTTTTTCTCTACAAAAACCATCTGCCTCTCTCTCGTCTCTTTACTTATCTCACAATCTGACACTTTCTTTCTCTTCCAAACTCTTTCATCCTCTCCAATGGCACCTAAGTCCAAAACCAAGAAAAGTTCTTACTTTATTTCCAGTGATGTGTTCAATCTCACACGTTGGAATGGGGCTGTAAGGCTAAACAAGTCTCCTCCACTAACCTATAGGCCACAGGATCATCTCTCGGAGGGTGCAAGGGCCAAATTGGTAAGTTTTTCAACCTTTCCTGATTTTCAAACTTTTCTTTAACCTTCCATTTTAATATGTTTTTAGACTTGTAAATGCTTGGGTTTTGCTATGGGATGGGTTTAGATGAAAGCTTGATGCCTAAGGAAGGGTAGGAACATGCCTAGTATAAGTTTTGATCAAAAGGTGGTCGAAAATATCGAGGAAACCTCTATGTCTGTGTTCATGCATACACATGTATCGAGCTTGTGTGCGTAGCTTGTATTCATGTGTACGCATTCGTGTTCTTCAGTTCATATGGATGCATGATCTAACATGCATGCACATTTTAAGTACCTAAGTACGCATATGTAGACCTACACACACATGTTGTCACTCAAAAACCCTTATTTCATTATTTTGACTCCTTTTACGCCTGTTTCCTTATTCAGCTACAATTCTCATGTTCTCTTTTCATCTTTTTTTGTAGGTTTTGCTTCTATTCTTGGGCAGGAGAAGCACTAACCACATTGCTGTTAGGATTAGTGCCCTTAAATCCTATTGTATGATGCTATGTAGACATTATGTATGACTTAATTTTATGATTAATAAATTTGTTTTATTATTATCTAAAATAATAGTAACGTGAATATTCGGACATTATCATATAATCCATGAGATGCATAGTATATGATTTATGTGAAAAGTCACAGAAGATATAAATCACAAGTTCTTTGTAAACTCAGAATTTAGTTCATAGTAGGTGATGAAATTGGGCGTTTCATCTGTGAAGACTATAACATGTTAATTAAGATGATTTGTCTTGATCATGGAAGTGGTGACTTCTAGTTAATATGTTGATATGTTTTAAGAGTTAAGACATATTAAACTGGACTGCTATGAGATTTATTATTCTCCTAACGACTGTCAATTGAATAACTTATATTTGTGTAAACTCTTAATCCTGAGAGAATAATGGGCCTGATCATGAGGTGTAGGTTTGCTTTGATATATTAGGAGTAAGATCTAAAGTAACGGTCAAAACCTCAGTATGTTGGGCAGCCACATTTAGTGTTAATGGAACATATATTTTCAAGATGGAATTCATAGTCTCTTAACGGAGATATTAAATATTCCCTTAAGATAAGTTTAATAGGCTTGTTATTCAGAATGTTAGGCCTAACTACTTTAGTAAATAGTTACTAAAGTATATATTTATGAAATTGGATTTCATAAATATATGATGAATAACTTGAAAGGATTAAATCGGTACTCAAAGATTAAGATGTAGTAATTTACAAAGTGGCAGTCTATATTCATGACTTTGTATTACTATGAATATTTTATGAAATGGTTGCATGTATAATAAAGTCTTGGGATATAATTTATTAATAAAGCCTAGAGTGTAATTATATTTATATAGTGGTATTAAATATAATTAATGGTAACTTTGGACTTGTCAAGAGTTGACAGAAAAGCCCAAGACCCATTGGAGCTAGTGTCTTAATTGTTCCCTTTTGGTCCCACTCCAAGCCAAATACTAAAGCCCAATTGGAAAAGCCTAAAAGGCTAGCCCAATTTGATAATCAGTTATAAGGAGAGAAACATACATAATTTGTAAGAATATATATATGAATTGGAATGTATGTGAGTGTTAGACACTCTTTGATTCTCTCTAGAAACATACACATATAACTGATTGAAAGACCACGCATCTTGGGCATCAAGTGGAATTGGAGTGAAGATTGAAAGTCATTTTAAGAACTTCTGATCTTTGATTTTGAATTCCACCGCTTCAAGGTACACTCTCTTGTTCTCTAATTCTGAAACTTATATGGCACATGTTATCAATTGTGAATGAAGTAGATCCTTTAATTTTATTTCCGCTGCGTACACTCATAATTCCATCAATTGCTTCGTGGTAAGGGCCTTAATTGATGACCCTAGGGCCTTGGTGCGTGTAGCGGGCTTCGAGCCTATTCTTCATCTATTGACAGAGGTTCTTGCTAGAGCCACCCTGGTGCAATCCTTGGCTGAGTGGTGGTAGGACACTACTCACACCTTCCATATTGCTAACGGGGATATGACAGTGACTCCTCACGACTTCCATCGGATGACTGGCCTTTGGTGTGATGGGGTGATTATTAATCTGGAGGGCGAGTCAGGTATACAGTTGGGCATAGATCTGCTGGGATGGAGGTATGTGGCAGATACGATCTGCTACTTTGATATCAAGATGGATTACAAACCTTTTCCACAAGTGACGCTTGAGGATTATGCCTAGATGGCCAGGGCATTTTTGTTATACATATTGAGGGCATATCTTATCGCCAATGGAAGGCAAATAGTGTCCTTGCAATGGGTGGCTCTCTTCCACGATTTTGAGGATGCTTGGAAGGCCTACTAGGGTCAGGATTGCCTTGCTTACCTTTACTCCTCCTTGGACACACTCAACCGTGGGACTTTGCGTCAACTAGTCGGGCCTTAGAAGCTCCTTGAGGTTAGTCCTTTCTTCCTTTTTCTCTTGTAGCTTCTTACAAACATATATTTCATACCTTTTGCAATTATGTTCATCTATGTGTCATCTAGGGTTAACAAAACTATACCTCATGTTCTTGCAAACTGCATTCATGTCTTTATCTAGCAAACTACATCTTGCAAACTGCCATTTTTTTATCTTGCAAACTATCATCTTGCTAACTATCATCTTGTAAGCTGTGATTTCTCTTTTCAGTCTTAGGCTGTGAAATATGGTCTCATTGCTTGTGGAGCGGATGTGGACTTGAGGAGCTTTTCCACTATTAGGGCCCACTTCGATAGGTTTTCTTCTGATGAGGTGAGTAAAGATTCTACCTTCTCTTATCATTTCTTTTGCATGTTTCCTAGGATTCTTCTTCTAAACCAATATGTTGCCACAAGTCATACGGAGTACTTGGGCCAATGCACCTCTTGTTGTGGATCTTGCTTTGGAAGTGGTTGCCCTTATTACTTCTAGGATCACCCAACCTCTAAAGGGTACTGGTCTGAGGGTCCTCTACCTGGCAAAGAGGGTATGTTGCCAACTGATGGGTGAAGATGTACCACTGGTTTCGATGGATCCTCCACAGTTCATGCTTGCCTTACTCTCTATAACTGATGCCGAGTACCAGCTGTGAAGGGATGACATTCCTTATGCCGAGTGGTTCGCAGGTGAGATGGGTTATAATGACTTCAACGAGACTCATCTCATGCCTTCCCTTATTACAGAGGTATGTATTCTTTCCCTTTTTACTTCCCTCATTCTTTTCTTGCATTTTTGCAC
Source organism: Quercus glauca (assembly GCA_023736055.1). NCBI lineage: Eukaryota > Viridiplantae > Streptophyta > Magnoliopsida > Fagales > Fagaceae > Quercus > Quercus glauca. Next base: position 10,071,724 of record CM043315.1, on the reverse strand, counting down.
ATGGTGACACTTAGGTATGATGTTTATGTCAGGTTAGCCCTGCTGGTGGTGGTCTTGTTGACCCTTCTCATCTACCCTAGTTGATCTATGCTTAAGGCCCTGACTACTTTGCTTGGGAGTGTCCCGTGGGGTGTAACACAAATGTCATGGGTTACTCTTTTCCTGAACGCACACGAGCGGTGAGTTCCCTTCCATTATTGTCTTGTTTTTTCTTTTCTTGCGTCTCTCAATACTTGTTCTAACTTTGTGTTATTCCCTATTTTCAGCCCATTGTGGAGGAGAATGAGTAGCTTGTTTGGTTGGCTGGGAATCTCTAGTTGGAGGTGACTGAGTACTCTAGGTAGATCTACGGTCCTGAAGGGTTTGCCCACTTGGGTAATGATGATGATGGTAAGACCACTCCCATTACGAGCTTAGGAAGAGACGTTACCGATGATCTTGCAAACAGATAGACACAACATATTTTCTTTCTTTCTTTTTTTTTTTTTTTTTTTTTCATTTTTTAGCATGTTCTTCTGCATTTTATTTCTTATTTGAGACATTAGGTTGTATATAAGAACATTTTTTTTCAATTCTTCTTTTATTTAGGACATATACTTATTTTACAACTCATAGGAATTTTTATACATTGTCTTGCTTTTCTTTTTTCATTAATACTTGAAAATCTGAGTTTGAGTGTGCCTTGAATAATCTTTTAGGTCATAGGATCCATGGGAGAAACCTTGTGGAGGAATCGTAATCCAAATAGGAAAAGGATTTCGAATCTATATGGCTTCTTGCGTGTGCATACCTGTGTATGCGTTACGCAGGCGTTGACCGTACATGCGTACCTTTGCCCATGCATACGCATGCCACCAGGCAGAAAAACCCTACCTGCCTTTCCTTAGTATAAAATAGCAGTAAGGCCTTCAAACCTTCATAAAACGTGTTCTAAACTCAGGAAACACTCAGTAAGGTCCCCCAATGGCAGAATTCACCCCTTTAGAGGTTTCGACATGGATTAAGAAGCTTAGTCCCACTTTTAAAGACATTCTCACTCTTTTCGTCCTCTCTTACGTCCCTTTATACCATCAAATTAGATCAAATGAGCCTCTTCTCTATGCTACTGCCGAATTTTGGATTTCTACTCGGCATGTTTTCACTTTAATGGCTTGGAGTTATGCCCCACTCTTGAAGAATTTGGTTCAATCATGGGTGAGCCTGACCTTGGATCTATTATCACTCCCATTCTTAAAGAGTATCTTTCCTACATGGCTCATCAACTCCTGGGGTTCCTCTATCTATGGCCAAAAGATGGTACACACCTAATAAGTTGAATGTTCAGATGGTCTTCAAGTATTTTTCTCAACGAAATGTCCCTTTGGCCAGGGTGGAGCGCTACTACTATCTCAATGCCTATTGTCTTTGTATTCTTGCAAGGTATTTCTTAGTGCATGAGACACCTCGCATAGATCCATGAATTCTTTTAGTGGTCAACAATCTAGGGAGGGGAAGCCCAATCATTCATATCTTGGCTGAAACCCTCAATAGCTTGGATGCAATCCATAGGGAGGAAGCAACATTCTTTGCGAGGCATCCTCTCCTCCTTCAGTTATATTCCCTAACTTTTTCCTAGGTTATTAACCTAGCAGGATTCCTCTAATTTTTACAAGAATTGCCTTTTGGTTTTCAAACCATCAAAGCTCTTTATATCGTATTTGCATATTTCTCTCTCTTTTTCCTTTTTATCTCTCCTTTTTCTGCTCAACACTTATGCTCTCTTTTTCTCTCCCTCAGATATGGCTATATGAGAGGCTCCAATTGCTTCATCTTCCCACCGTCTCTCCTAGTCAACATCTGCAAAAGCATTATTGTGATCGCAAGCTCAAAAATAAGGAGATGGATCTTGCTAAGTTCACTAAATTTTTGAAGCTTCTCTCTACCTTAGGTGTCCAATGGGTGGTGGAGTGGTGGCACATCATGGACATGGTCAACCGTAGCTTCAAGGATAACTATGTTCCTTTGGTTAGGCTTTGCTATTGCTCTTACTACTCTACATGTTGCATTGTAAGGTAGTTTGGAGACCACCAAGGAGCCCCTAGTGATGATGGTTCCTTCAATACCTTGGCATTTACTGAGAGGATCTTAGGTAGAATTCGTGTAACTTGGTCGCGGAGGATGATAACTAAGGACATCCGCTTTCCTTAATTCCTCCATCCATTTTCAGGGTACCAGAAGTGGCTATCCATTGACATGAAGTGGGTACATACTGTTGGCAAATCTGGTTTTGTATCTCATACAGAACACACAACGGAAGCAACAAACATGGATCTATTTCATTCATGATTGATAACATGCACTATGTAAATTTCAGAATTTAAGAACAAGATAACGTACCTTGATGTGGTGAAATTCAAAACAAAAGATTAGAAGTACTTGAGAACACTTTTAATTTTCACTCAAATTCCACTTTACGCCCAAGAAGTGTGGTCTCTCAATTAGTTTGCAAGGGAGAATAATCGAGTGGCTTCACTCACACATACACACCACTTCACAATGATGTCTCTCTTTTTCTTTTCACTTATGAAAAAATTCTGTATGTTTCTCCCTTTATAACTAACTGATTATCTAATTGGGCTGACCTATTGGGCCTTTCCAATTGGGCTTTAATGTGTGGCTTGGAGTGGGACCAAAAGGGACTAATAAGACACTAGCTCTAATGGGCCTTGGGCTTTTCTGTCAACTCTTGACAAGTCCAAAGTTACCATTAATTATATTTAATACCACTATATAAATATAATTGCACTCTAAGCCTTATTAATAAATTATATCCTAAGACTTTATTATACATGCAATCCCTTCATAAAATATTCGTAGTAATACAAAGTCATGAATGTAGACTGCCACTTTGTAAATTACTACATCTTAATCCTTGAGTACCCGGTTTAATCCTTTATGTTATTCGTCATATATTTATAAAATCCAATTTCATAAATATATACTTTAGTAACTATTTACCAAAGTAGTTAGGCCTAACTTTCTGAATAACAAACCCATTAAACTTATCTCAAGGGAATATTTTGTATCTCCGTTAAGAAACTATGAATTCCATCTTGAAAATATATGTTCCATCAACACTAAATGTGGTTGCCTAACATACTGAGGTTTTGACCGTTACTTTAGATCTCACTCCTGATATATCAAAGCAACCTACACTTCATGATCAAGTCCATTATTCTCTCAGGATTAAGAGTTCATGTAAATATATAAGTCGTGAGATTTATTATTCAATTGACAGTCGTTAGGAGAATAATAAATCTCACAGCAGTCCAGTTCAATATGTTTTAACTCTTAAAACATATCAACATATTAACTAGAAGTCACCACTTCCATGATCAAGATAAATCATCTTAGTTAATATGTTATAGTCTTCTCAGATGAAACGCCCAATTTCATCACCGACTACAAACTAAATTCTGAGTTTACAAAGAACTTGTGATTTATATCTTATGCGACTTTTCACATAAATCGCATACTATGCATCCCATGGACTCTGTGATAATGTCTGAATATTCATGCTACCATTATTTCAAATAATAATAAAACAACTTTATTAATTACAATATTAAGTCATACATCATGTCATACATAATATCATACATAGCATCATACAATAGGATTTAAGGGCATTAATCCTAACACATAGGGATGAGAAAGCTTATAAGAAGTCCACCAAAAGAAAGAGGATAACTGACTACCTTGAAAAGCTCCAAATTTTACTTTTCTGCACTTTATGATTCTCATGTCTTTTTATTTTTGAATTCAATAAAGGATTGGAATGTTCCAATTCCCCTATGGAAACAATTTGTTATCTTTTAATTGAGCAATAATAGAATCAACCATTTTGATATCTTTGCTTATTGCCTTTATTTTTTTTTCTTATTTTTTTTTCTTTGCCATGTAACTTTTGCCCATGATGTTGTTGTGGGAATTTTCGCCATACCCATGGTCTTTCCCCTATCTTTACCTAGATTTCCCTTTTGGGTTTTCAACCTAGCGGGGTTCTTTTTGCTGTAACTTTTGCCTAGGACACTCTTTCGGATTTTCAACCTAGCAGGCTTTCCTTTCTTTTCATTTTTTTTTCTCTCTCTCCCTCTCCCTTTTTTTTTTCAAATGTGATACTTCTGGAGCTTATCCAGGTTGATTGGGCAAAGCATCTCTTCTCCATCCAAATCTGTGATTCTTGTAGCACATCCTGACATGATCTTCTTGATAACAAAAGGCCTAGACCATCTTGGCTTCATCTTTCCTCTTAGATCGAAGGTCTCATCTCTAAGTACCTTTAGGACTAGATCTCCTTCCTTAAGGTCCCTAGGTTTCACTTTTTTCTTAAATGATTTAGCAATCCTCTTTTGGTAACCTTATGCATGGTATTGTGCTCTAGCTATCTTCTCATTTATCAAAACCAATTGTTCATTTCTTTCTCTCACCCAGTCTTCTTCTAGGACCTTGGTTTCTACTAGCACCCTTAAAAATTGTATCTCCACCTCAATGGGAAGTGCTATTTCACTCCCATATACCAAAGAGTAGGGGGTTGCCCCAGTTGATGCACAGATAGAAGTTCTATAACCCTATAAGGCAAACTGAAGCTTTTTGGCCAAATCCTTGTATGTCACTACCATCTTGGATAGGATATTCTTGACACTTTTATTGGTTGCTTCCATGGCTCCTTTAGTCTGCGGTTAGTATGGTGAAGACTTGTGATACTTAATGTTGTACAACTCCATGATCCTTCGAACCTCTCCCTTAAAGTGGGAACCATTATCTAAGATGATCTCTTTTGGTACCCCAAACCAACAGGTGATGTTGTTCTCTATGAATCGAGTTACATGCATGGCTTTCAATACTAAGTGTAAGGCTGCCACTACCCACTTGGTGAAATAGTCAATTGCCACTAGGATGTATTCATGTGCATTTAAGGCCTTGGGGGCTATTCTTCCAATCACGTCTATGCCCCGTACTGAAAAAGGCCATGAGAGATCATGTTGTATAGCTCACTAGGTGGTACATGGTTCAAGTTTGCATGTGTTTGGCAATTGTGGCAACTCTTCACAAAGTCCACACAATCGGTTTCCATTGTGTTCCAATAGTATCCTATCCTTAGGATCTTCTTTGCCAATATTCTTCCATTCATATAAGGACCACAAATCCCTTAATGAACCTCTCCCATAACTTTCTCAGATTCTTCTTTCTTTAGACAAAGAAAGTGTATACCATTATAGGACCTCCTATAGAGCTGACCTCCACATAGGATGTGTTGCATTTCTATCATCCTAACTGTATGAGGTTTTCTCTTATCGGGACAGTCAAGATACACTCCCAATTACAGGAATTTCATGATGTCATAATACCAAGAAACCCCTTCTTCTTCTATAGCCAAGACTGAAGACTTGGTTTTGTGCACTAGTTCATAACTCTATTCAATCTCTAAGGATCGTGTCCATACTCCCTCAGGTATTTCAACCATTGAGGCTAAAGTTGCCAAGGCATCTACAAATTGATTCTGAGCCCTAGGGATGATGGTGTATTCAATCTTGTCAAAGGTATGTCAAATCCTTTAAATATTGCTAATAAGGCTTTAATTGTTCTTCTTTCACCTTCCACAATTTATGTGCTTAGGCTATGACCAAAGTTGAATCTCTAAGGACTTCTACCTCTTTTACCCCTAACCTTCGGAGAGCTTCCATTTTGGCGATACAAGTCTCATATCTGCTATGTTGTTAGTTACCTCAAAGTTCAACTTGAATGCCAAAGGCATATGATATCCATCGAGGGTGATTAAAAGTACTTCTATCCCATTCTCATATTGGTTTACGGATCCATCGAAATACATCCTTCATACCCCTAGTTTGGTGTCTAAAATATCCTCATCTAGAAAATCCTCTCCTTTTATGGGGTTCTCGATGCAAAAGTCTGACATGGCGCTTCATTTAATAGTTTTCCTAGCCACATACTTTAAGTCGAATTTTGCCAATATGATCAACTACCTTGATAACCTTCCACTTAAGGTGGGCTTCTCAAACAAATACTTCAACCAGTCCATTCTAGCTACTATCCATATCTGGAATGGTAGGATGATGTGTCTTATTTTTTGCACAACCCACACCAAAGCAAAGCATGACTTTTCTATGGGTGTGTATCTAGTCTTATAATAATGGAATCTCTTGCTTAAGTAATAAATGTCTCTCTTGTTCTTATCATCATCCTCTTGTGCAAGCATACTTCCAACCGCATCTTCTATGATCGAGAGTTAAAGTAGTAGAGGCCTTCCATATCTCGGGGTACTAAGATGGGTGGATGTAGAAGGTATTCCTTGATAAGTTCAAAGGCTTTCTAATGTTCATCATTCCACTCATAGGGTTCATTATTTCTTAAGAGCTTGAAGATGGACTCACAAGGGGAGGTGAGCTTGGCTATGAATCGGCCTAGGAATCCTCTTATCTCTTTCTCACTCTTAGGTGGAGGCATATCCAAGACGGCTTTAATCTTTGATGGGTCAACCTCTATCCCTTTATCACTTACCAAAAAGCGTAGCAATTTTCCTACAGTCACTCCAAAGGTACATTTTTGTGGATTCAGCCTCAGTCTATGCTCTTTGATCCTTTCGAAAAGCTTCCTTAGGTTAGTGATGTGCCCCCCTCTATCCTTGGATTTCACTATCATGTCATTAACATATACTTCAACCTCATTGTGCATCATGTCACGTAACAAAGCTATAGCCATTCTTTGGTAAGTTGCACCCGCATTTTTTAGCCTAAATGGCATTACTATAGTGAAAGTGGTCTTGGTCATCTCCTTAGGAGCCATCTTGATTTGATTATATCCTAAGAAACCATCCATGAAGGACATCAAGGCACTAGCGGTAGTGTTATCCACTAAGACATTTATGTAAGGAAGAGGGAAATCATCCTTACGGCAAGCCTTGTTTAAGTCTTTAAATCCATGCAAATCCTCACTTTCCTATCCTTCTTAGGTACAGGCACGACATTGGCTATCCATTCGGATTGGTGCACAGGTCTAATGAACCTTGCTTTCAACTGTTTTCTGACCTCTTCTTTAATCTTAAAGAGCCATTCAATTCTCATATGCCTTAGCTTCTGCTCAACGGGAACCATGTGAGCATGGGTATCAATGTGGTGTTGAGCTATCTCACGATCAATACCGGGCATATTTTCATAAGACCATGCAAACACCTCTTGTAATGCTGTGAGAAGTTCTTGAAGATCTTTACTTTCTTATTTATTTAAGGTTGAGCCAATTTTAATTAAGCGTGGATTCTCATCATTTCCCAATTAAGAGCTTCAAAA